>CAUYRH010060996.1:0-27295 GCA_963574655.1 Perodicticus potto | reverse complement strand
TGGATGGAGCTGGAACACATTCTTCTTAGCAAAGTATCTCAAGAATGGAAGAAAAAGTATCCAATGTATACAGCCCTACTATGAAGCTAATTTATAGCTTTCATATGAAGGCTATAACTCAATTATAGCACAAGAAGATGGGGAAAGGGGTAAGGGAGGGAAGGGAAGGGGGAGGGTGGGTAGAGAGAGGGTAAATGGTGGGATCACACCTATGATTTACTTTAGAGGAGAAAGAGGGGAGGGAAAGAGGCAGGCAAGAGAAGAAGGTCAGAGAGATCTTGCTTCTGAGGCTTTCCAATGTCCTTCAGTTTAAAGTACACAGTGAGCCAAAGCACCACACATTGGGTATCATGTTCTGAACCTCCACATTGGCAAATATTCCAGGAATATTTCAAAAGCTGATAGCAGAAACTAATTGGCCTCCAGTATCCTTTTTATTTTTCTTCTCTTTTAGTAATAGGACTCCATGTAAACACAAGTTTTTTAGCACTCATGGACACAGCTGGAGACTTCGTTAGCCTCTCTTGCAGCTAAGAATATCTATCAATATGTTTCAAAGCTATTGCCAGTGGACTGTGAACAGAAATTATATGTGCCACTTCCACATAACTTCCTCAAAACGAAGTTGTTTACCTTCTATCTCCTCTTGTCTTTCCTGATGTGCTAAAATGTAAACCAGGTAACATTAAGCCAGTTTTGGCAATATGGAGGAGAATAGTACCCTGGGGAATGATAGTACCTGAATCTCTGAATGACCTTATGGAGTAGAGCTGCCTAACTACTCTGGCTCTCACTACCCACCTCCAGACTGTAGTATGAGAGAAGGTGGCTTCTACCTTATCTGAGTTACTATGTTCTAGATATCTGAGTTACTATATTCCAGTATTTCTCTGTTTCAACAACTCAGTATTAGTACTGACTAGTACAAGGGAGCAGTCCCCTATCTCAGGGTAGTAATTGAGAGGAAATAGATTAGTTAATAAATGAGCTGCTGTAATCCACAGCCATCACAGGTGCTTGGGCACTTTCCCCAGGCAACTTGAAAACTCATGTGGAGATTTTCAAACATGGGCTACAAATTCTTAGAGATTCCTGTAGAAGTGGGATCAGTATCCTCACTCCTTGAGTCAGGGCAGGCTCGTGCTGCTTTCACCCATAAAGTGTGCCAGAAGGGATTCCAGTTATTTCAGAGGCCGTGTCATGAAAAGCCCTGCTGGTTCTATGTTAGCTAGAACAGTCACACGTGGAGTGCTGAGTCAGCATGTTTGGTGAGCCCACCATGCTGGAGAGGCTGCACACAGATGCTCAGGTCAATCATCCCAGCTGAGCCCATCCTTTAATCATCCCATCCAGTTACCAGGCATACAAGTTAAGAAGTCATCTTGGAAGAGGATCCCCCTGCTCTAACTATTCTACCCTTGACCATTTGAGACACACACAGCTGTGTGAGGCATCCCACACATTATGAAACAGAGAAGAGCCCTTTCTGAATTCTGACCCACAGAATCCATGAACATGATAAAATTGTTGTTTTATGCCACCAAGTCTGGAGAAGGTTTGTTACACCTCTCCCTAAAAAGGGAAGAGAAGGAGAAGGAGTTAGAGGTATAGTAACTACAGTTCTCCTAATCACCCAGAATCCAACAACTGGGATCCACCCTGCATAGGCAAATGAGATATCTCCCACATGAGCCTTGACTTAGGTACTAGGGCCCCAAAAATCTTCCCTGGTTTTTGCTGGTGGATCCAGGTCCTCTGAACCACTCCCAGGTTTACAGTGCCATATAGCATAACCTTGAGTCACTTGGTTGTAGCAACATTCAGAGAAGTTAACATCATTATTCTAATTTTACCCACAAGAGAAAAAAAGCAAGTGTCCAGAAACCCTCAGGTGGAAGCCAATCCTTGGTCCTTTTGTCAGGTATTTATATCTCATAGACAGCCTAAGATAAAACTTTGTGAAGAAGGGTGTCCTGCAGAGCGTTCCAATGATCCAGGAAATGTCACTATAGAAATGCCAAACGTCTTGGTAGCGTCATTCTCATTATCATGGGGCAGTGCTGCTACAATAAGGTTTGATTAATACTTCTCTACCACGATGGAACTTGGATTTCTATGACATCTCTCTTCTCGGAAGTGTGCTGGTGTGCAATAGCTTAGGGCTTACGATGAATTAGAGGCTGTGAGCTTGCTGACATACAGGAAGCTAGGACGGGATCAGTCCACAGGAAGAGAAAGAAAAGCAAATCTCCCTCTGCCGTAAGTGATCCCTCTGCCACTGGGACCTCCTAAGTCTCTGTTAACCCATGTTTGCCAGGACCCTTGCCCAATCTTAGGGATAAGCCTACTAGTTAAAACTAAACCCATACCCTCTTTAGCCCATTAGCTCATTGAATTCTTGAAATGCAGTCACCACTTAGGGATGGGAATAAATTCTCAGAAATGCGTGTGAACATCATAGAGCACGCTTACACAAACCTAGAAGGCATAGCTACAGCCCTGTGACACAGTGGTAAGGACTGGTGTATCTAAACATGTCTAATGATACAAAAGACCATAAAAGTATATTATAGGACCACCACGGTATATGTGGTCTGTTACTAACCACAATGTTATTATGTGGCACATGACCATAAAATACTGCATTTTAAAAAAAATGTAAATTAGTTTGTTCTGAAGATCACACTGAACTTGCTTGATGCTCAATGAGTCTTGCGGTGGCCTGTGGCCAAAAGCAATAAAAACTAGACCAAAGTTTATTGATGAAAGGAGAGAGCAAATGAGAAGAAGCTTTAACATTCGTAGAACAAAATTTCATTTAGACATGCTTCTATCTGTAGAAACCAGGGTGAAAGGATAGTGAATTTTGCTGAAACTTGACTGACAGCATGTGCTTTTCCTTACCAAGTGAGTGAAGCTAAAGTCTCAAGTGCCCATTAGGAGTTTTTTCCTCGGCACTGCCCACCCCCACCACTACACTTACCTTTTTTGCCAAGAAGCACTCATGTTTAAATTTTTTTATTGTAAACTGCATCCCTCACTATCAAGCTTTGGGATCCATTTAAATATTGATAGAAGCAAAGTAAGTCTCTGAGAAATAAAGACCCAAAGGAGATTTTCAAAGAGCCCTGCAAAAGTAATTTATCCAAGGAACACTTCATTGTTTTCTTAATGCACTGGGATACTTTCCAGATGCCAAAACCCACTAAATAGACAGCAGGATAGATTGTGAAATACGTAGTTCTAAATTACAGCTTCACCAGGAGTGGCGCTTTTCAGTATGATCAGACCTGATAGCGGCTAGAACTCCCAGCATGTTTGAAGTGATACATTCCAGCCCTATGTCACGTGACTGGTCTATTAGTACACTTCACCTTGAATATTTTGATTATGAGTTTAACTGATCCCCCTCCCCCACTAAATTTTACTTCCTACTTCACGCCCTTCAACATCAGCATTGTGATGCTGAGATTTATAGCATCTTTATAGTACCCTTTTGTCTGAAGGGTACTTCTTAGAGTTGTAGATTCTCTCCCTAAATATCTAGCTAAGGATAGAGCAGGAACCCATCTGCTATCTCCTCTGTCAAAGAAATAAAAAAATGTATTTTCCAAAGAATCCTTCTGATTTTACAAATTACAAAATACTTAAAATCAGCAGCCAGGCATGGTGGCTCACACCTGTAATCCTAGCATTCTGGGAGGCCAAGGCCAGTATATGACTTGAGGTCATAAGTGGAGACAAGCCTGAGCATGAGTGAGACCCCATCTGTACTAAAAATAGAAAAACCAGCTGGGTGTTGTGGCAGTCACCTGTAGTTCCAGCTACTCAGGAGGCTGAGACAAGAGGAGCACTTGAGCCCAAGAGTTTGATGTTGCTGTGAGCTGTGATGTCTCCACAACAGCGCTCTACCCATCGTGGGGGAGGGGGGGAGATTAAAAGTCATTGTAAGGTTAAATATGATGTTCCTTTTAACTATGCTTTATTATATGTTATAACCCTTCAACAGTGATGTGTGCATAATGCTTGTTAAAAGTAGAAGGTTTGGGTATTAGTGCTGAGTGTGCCCTAACTGACTGACCTTGTGTGTGTCACTTTGCCTCTTTTGAACCCTGTGTCTCATTTACAAAATGAAGAGTGAAATACAGGCTCTTGCAAGTTGTTTCTTTTCAGTTTCATGCATGAGAAAGATATTAGTTGTCTTTGGGTTTTCATAATTCTTTAACTTTTGTTGTAATGTGTGTGTCATCCACTTAAGGGATTCACCAAGTCATTACCCATCAAGCCCCCACAGAATGTAAAACACACGTTTGGCACCATCAATGACACCAAAGAACCTACTCTCAGGAAAGCCCCAATTTAGTTGGGAAGATGGGACCATGACATGAAGTACGATTCACCACACAATGTACCAGTTGACACCAGGGTCAGTCTCTCGCTTCTCAGCCACAAGTTTTGAAGGCTGGCCTCCCAACAACCAACCTTTCTTAACCCAAAGCCAATAAGAACCTCCAGCACCAGTGTGCTGGAGGACACATCCTCACTAGCTTAATCTACTATCTTGAGCTTGGTATCCTGAGCCCCTTCCCCAGCCCCATTCATCCCTAAGCTTTAACCAGCTTCTGTAGTCAATCAAAAATGGCACACAGTCCATGTGATCATGTTCCCTAGTCTGTTTTCTTGTGAATGATATTAGTTAGTATACAGGCTAAGGTGTTGTATCAGAATCCCATAAATTAAGGTCACTTAAACTAGAAGTCTATTTGTTTCTAATTTCAGAGTAGTTCTATTGTCCTCTGCATTTCCATTTCCAGTTCTATTGCATTGAAATATTACTGGTTTGCATTTCTGATCCCAAGAGAACTGTTGCAATTTCATACATTAATACAGTTGTCAATGATGTCACAATCTTAAAGGGCCCAAGGTTTTGGTCAGTGATTTTCAACCAGTATGCCACGGCACAAAGGTGTGCCAAGAGAGGATCTCAGGTACGCTCCAAAAACTTTTAAAGATCATTCACTAAATTATTTTTGAAAGAAGTTCAAAGCATAGTAAGCATTTTTTTTTTTTTTACTTTTTTGCCATAATTTAAGTGTGCTGTGGAAGTTTAACTATAAGTTCAAGTGTGCTATGAGACAGAAATGGTTGAAAAACACTGGTTTAGGTGAAAAAATTATCAAAGGCTTTGAATATATTTAAATAGCTAAAATCAAGCCTATCTCCATGCTTGTCCCCAAAATTCTATAATTTTATAATCCAGAGTGTTTTCATAAATATGTCCTCAGGTTGCTCTGAGAATTTGTTAAACTGCTTCTGAAGAACATGTGAGCTGGAAGAACATAGAGTGTCAAGATAGGACACAGGCAGGTGATGGATCAAAGGTAGTATAAAATACACAACCACACTGAAATGCAGCCAAGAAGTTTGCATTAAGAGGTTTGCTACTGTTTGGGCAGAAGTAAGACCGAGGCTTGCCTTCATTCCCTCCTGAAGTGTTGTGAAATGAGATTGTTTCAAGTTTGAAAATGTTTTAACAGGCTGTTTCCAGGGTGCAAACTCAAGAACCCTGAGCTTTGTTAAATGGGGAAGGAAGGGTGAGGGTTGGTAGAGAGGTGTAAATAGACACTTTAATAATGCTCACAGTCTCTAGTAAGTCAGGAGGGAAACATGGAGAGAACAGAGGTAGTCATCTGCAACATTCAAAGATCCGGGGAGACGGGATCTAAATAAAATCACCTCGATAGCAGAGGGTACCTTTTGAGGCCACCTCGGAGAAAATGACATCACGCTCGCATCTTCAGGCTAAGTACGTGAGATACTGAATTCACGAGCCTAAGAATGAGTCTGTGACATTGCTTCTCCTATGAACTCAATACTTACATAAGTGGGATGTTTTCAGAGTCACAGGAGGAGACAAAACAGCAAGAACAAACAGAAACGAGCTGCTCACCTTCCCCATTCAAAGCATTACGAATTGAAACCTATTGCCTTCCTGATCTTGTGAAATGGCGGCAAGTGGCCTTTATCATAACTGAATTTCTTCAATGTTTTTTTTTAAAAATGAAGTATTCCCCCAATATTTATGTGGAAAAAATGTATAACAAGTAGAATATTATTCTAATCAGGGTTTCCTCTGAATACTAAGTTGGTCTACCCAGCTCTAAGTGTCTTGTTCCAGTCATTATAATTAAGCACCATATATGCTGGATTTTTTTGAACCTCCCTGTATCTAAAAAGGTTAAAAGAGCAACACAAAAGCATGCACATGTGTCTACATTACTGATTAATTCAGAGAGCAAACCGGAGTGATACATTAAATATCAACCTGAAATCTAGGATCACTTGGGCATAGACTTACAAATCCTAACCTGGGTGATAAATGCAAATTCATCCCACCTCCTGAGAGATTGATTTCTTAAAATTCTGGGTTGAATGTGTTATATTTTAATTACTCTCATTGAATTTTATGGTGTATTATCTAGGATGAAATACTTGCACCTAAAAACTGTATTTTCACCGGTAGGGTTTCTGAAAACAAGCTGGCGAGCCACATAGAGGAGGCAGAACTGGCCTCCTGCCCTTTCTGAAGCTCACGGTGAGGAGTCCTCCCCAGACACAGGGCAGAGGAGCTGCTGAGCTGAGCACTAGCTCCTTTCTCTTTCTTTTCTCCATCCACTGTTGATCCTTTCAGCCTAAGAACCGCTTCCCAGGGAAGCGCTTTGCTGCCCAGATTCTATCACAGAACCACTCCTGAGCCACCAGCTGGATAAGCCGCTCTAGACTTTCCCCTTTTATGTTTAAAGCTTGGGATCAAATAAAGGTAGACTCTACTGCTCTATCAGGACTTCACTTTCAGAGTATCGGATTCCCTGAGCTTCTCTTTCAAAGCTAAAGTCACTACAGAGATATACTCGGCATTCAAAAATTTGATAAATAATGCTTTCGTTCTGAGTACTGTGATTTTGTTTCAACAAAGCTCCCAAATTGAACTCTCTCAGTCTTAGTTGGTGGGAGCCTTGGGTCTCCACCATTTACAAATCTCAAACTTGAAGATTCCACAGTACTAACCCAGACTGTGACCCTCCTCTCATCTCTGTGAGCACTTGCTGTTTACAGAGGGCAAGCTGCTTTTGTGTGATTCAAAGCATTACTAATTAAAACCTGTTACCTTCCTAAGGGCAGATATATTCTCCTCCAGAGCAGCATTTGTCTGTCCCATTAGCATTAATGGGAGTAACACAAGTGCATCAAGAGGAGAATGGTCCCCTTGGGTCTTTGAACTTAAGTCTACTTCAAAACTGAAACCGATATATACAATGGTATCATTGATGCCATTAAAAATCATTATACTTTACTGCAACTTTTATAAAAGTAATTGTAAGCTTCATGAAATATACTTGGCTCCTGGGAGTTGTGCATTATTAGGCTGCGACTGGACATGATATAGTAAATTACGCTATAATACTTGAAAAATATTTTGGCTGGGGGAATTTACTAGATCCAGTTGAGCTTGTGCAGAGGTCTATGTTCATAAAGACAATTAGCTTGGGTAAATTTTTAAAGCACGTGTAATTCTATGCTAAAATTCAAGAAGAGGTCTGGTAAAGGATGCAAGTCAGTGTCTATGTTTGCAATGATATGCCTTAATGGGCTGCTGTAAAATACCACCACCTTGTGTCTCTATAATATCCTTCATTTACTTGCTCTTAAGTGCTTTACCAGCATACTATAGCTGATGTTCCAAAATGTTAGAGGGAGAAAGGTGGGCATGTTTTTTTCCAGACCGTGAAACTGAGGCTTAGGTAAGCAACGTGGTGATCAGGATGAGGGATGATTAAAAAGTAAGTGTCCCTTTGGCATGCCAATCCAAAGTATTAAACTGTTGGAGAGCCAGGGCAGCAATGCCCTCAATTTCCAAGCTAGAGGCCCTTGTCTGCATAATTAGCTGTTGTGTCCATTGTCCTGGAAGGCGGCCTGGACTGGTGACCTCATTAGCTATGTGACTATGAGCAAATTTAACAGTTTCCTCATATGTAAAAATAAAGATTACCAAGTACTTACTTCACAGGGTCGTTTAGAAGATTAAATGACTTAATACATATAAACCCCTTTGAATAGTCCCTGGCACACAGTAAGCACTCAATAAATGTTAGTCATCCTTATTAACCTTTTAGCCCAACCAGGGTTGTGTTATCCACAGAGAAATCATGCATGGGGAAAGCTGATCAGCAGACAGAACTCCAGCTCTTACTTCTGATCTCCTGAGGAGGCAATTCTATCTTATATTATTGGGTCATCGAAGTCTCAATGGTTTTAGAATGGCTGTCTAAAACTATAAGTTTCCTAGAAAGAGTAAAAATACACCATTCTGGGTGTCTGGCATGCATGCTATACTCTGCTGAACTTATTTATTAGGTCCTTTCCTGAAAGAGGAGAGAGAGACAGGATTCCCTGCACCCTCCACAGGAAAGACCAAAAAGCAAGGTGGGTGCCTAAATCCTAGCCTCTAGCCAGCTCTGACCTCAGGACTGTCCCTGCTGTCTTGCGTATAATGAGCCACTGATTCTCTCATTTAGTTGTATCTGCAATTTCTGAATTTACCTAGTGTCACCTGAACCAGAACTCCCGTGGTCTGAAGTTTTCTCAGTAAAGGAACATTCAGTCATAGCTCTAGATGTGCTGCAGGCTGGAACACCAGGGGTGCCAGAAATGCTTCTTTCCATCATCTTTTCTGTATGCTTAGCTACCTGGCCACTTGTGGGATGAGAAGAAGAGTCCCAAGCTCTCTATTAAGTCCCCTTCAAGTCCAATGTTAGCTCATCTCCTTTGTGCTCCCGTCATATTCTACAGAGCTTTTTCTTAACACATCTCACATTTTGCTGAAATTATCTATGGTTTTCTCCACCAGACTATAAAGTTCTAGAGAAGAAAGACTATATTTCATTTATCTTTGAATTAGTGCACCAATAATATTAGTGGACACCCAAATATTTATTACATACAGAATTTCTGAACAAAGGAGTTTGCCCAATTATTTCTTAGAACCCTCAGCTTTAAAAGCATTCCTGCAATTCTTAATTCAGGTTCAAGTGCTGTAAGCCTCAGCGTTCTTAAAGATGATTTGATTTGCTTCAAAGATACCTTCAGATTCCTTAGCATTTGAGCAATTACATAAATGCTATTATAAATTGAACATTTTTTCTTATTTTTAAATGTCAGCAATGATAAACTAAGCCTATATTTGTTTTTTAAATGTAATGAGAGTAAAATTAGACCACTAGATCAATTTTGCAGATCATTTTTGTATCTTTGGGATTTAAGCAAACTAACAAAAACCATGGTCCCCAGAAAGCTTAAGAAGAGTTCAAAACCATGGACTTAATAAGGTTTTTTTATATCTATTTAGCATCTCAATAAACCTTATCAACCCTCTGTCATTCCACTGGCAATTTTCTGACCTCCAAGTTGAACACTTGAGCCCTGAATTCTGCTCATGGGTGAGTAATCACAGCAAGCCCACAGCAGAACCTATCCCCGAACTACAAATATATCATCCTCAACATTGTAAATCAAAGCCTCAAAGAGCATCATTTAGCCTGCAGCTAAAATTGCTTGTTTATCAGATGGTGCCTGGTTTAGCGTGGAGCAGTCCCTTGTAAATCTCTGGGACCTTTTACAGCATATACTTAAGCTAGCACATCGGCTCCTGGGAGGCTTTCTGAGAGCTTTAATGACTGTGGGCTGCTAAAAGATCCAGGCCTTGGTTTAACTAAAGTGGCTACGGGTACAGTTTGGCTCCATTTTGTAAACTCACAAAGATAAGGAGTCTGCTTGCTCCAAAGTGAGAGCAAGCATTTGTTTTTTTGGGAATCTTTATATCCAAAGTGTTAATGTTTTCATGGCTTTGGGTATTTTGACCTCTTGTCTGCTAACTTATGATTTACTAAGGGAGAGAATTCTTTCTCTAGGCTTTATTGCCACTCTGCTAAGACAATCAAATGCATGTGACTCTGTAAATTACGTGGAAAGAAATGATTTGGGGTTAGCATCATACACGTCACACACAGTGGTAATGCATTCCCACTTTCCCCCGATCAAATGCAACACTGCAACCTATCTTTAGCTACACTGAAGAGTAAATACGTGCCCGGGTGTCTTCAACAGGGCAATTAACGTGTCCAACGCAGACTCTGCTGGCGGCTTGCTCACCTCAGCACTTTCTTTCAGAGAAGAGTTTATAGATTCTGGCCTTATAGCATAAGGCAGCAAAGGGAAATTGTCCACCAAATTCCCATTGGTTTAGAAACCTAGCTACTTGCTAAAGTCATGAATAGCTTATTGACTGGTTGTACCACCAAGGACCCCAGCAGCCCAGCAACTACTACACTGATGGACGATGGAAAAGCCCTGAAGAAATTCACTAATTAAAGAAATCTTTACACAATTCTTCCTTATATACCATTTCTTTGATACAAGTTAATTAAAGTACTCTTCAAAACCTTCACCTGACACGGGAAAAAATTCCCTAGAGAGTTGAAAGAGAGGCAAAGCATATTTCCGGGGCTCGTCTCTCGTTTTCGGGCAATGATAAATTGTTTCCAAGCTAATTTTACAGCTACCATGGTCTCTAGGTTTTAGAAATCAGCCTCTTTTTCCTAATACCCTGTCTCCTTTTCATAAGCCAAAGATGATTCTTTTTGTCTTTATACCTATAAGAGTAAAAAGTTTTATGTTTGGGCTTATATTTTTAATTTAGGGGTTTGCTCGTAGTTTCACTGTTCTACAAACAAGCATGGTGTTATGGGTAAGCTATTCCCCACCTGGTATCATTTGATAAAGGGCATTCAAGCCAGGGACTCCTGAAGGTACCTATACAATACTTGTCACAAAAGCTAAAAATATGTGCACCTGTTGCATCCTGCTAAAATCACAACAAGCTGGCATAGCACATGGGAAATAAAAGTGTAACTGACTCATATACTTCCTGAAAATAGACTTTATACCTTTAGTCTTCCAATACCAGGTCTGAGGGATGATTTGTGATATTCAAGCAAATTAGAAGAAAAATGATGCTAGTGAGTCCCTGAATGATATTTTTTCAAAAAGGTGGGAGAGTACATTTTCTCTTTCCTTGCATGTCTGGTACCACATTTTTAGCCCTCTTCATTCTATCCCCAAAGGGCAAGGCATATGATAGAAGGGCCATCTTAGAATATGAGTAATGTTATACAATATTTATTAACTCATGCAAGAAATATTTATTAAGCATCTATTATGCATGATGCTAGGAGATAGGACACAATTTCCCTGTTCTTGGTAAGGCACATAGTCTAGTAAGGGAAGGCATCCACTAATAAAATAATAACAAAAAAGATAAAATTTAATGTGACCTATGAAGACCTTCAAAGACCTATGAAGAAAAAATAAAGAATATTGTGAAAGTCTGAAAAGCAAGGAGACCCTACCTAGTTTGAAAAATAAAAAATAAAAAGCTTCCCTGTGGAAATAATAGTGGGGTCAGAAGCAGAAGTCAGATTTATCTAGGCAAAGAAAGGAGGAAAGAGCATTTCTAACTGGGACAGCAGTGTGTGCAAAGGCCCTGTAGCAGGAGGGAACTTAGAGTAGATTGGTCTGTCTACCAGCAGTTTGGAGGAGCTTGGAACAGTTAAGTTTGGACCTTGTAGTGCTTTTAATCTATATTCAAGTATTTTGTCTCTAACTTATGAGCAATGGGAATCACTGAATGATTGTAGGCAGGAAATGACATGATCAAAACTGTATTTCAAAAAGATCACAAGGGCTTCAGGGTAGAAAAGAGATTGGGGGCAGGCAAGACTCACCTTTGCATGAAGATCAGTTAAGAAAGAATTATGTGGCTCGCCACCTGTAGCTCAAGTGGCTAAGGCGCCAGACACATACACCTGAGCTGGCGGGTTCGAATCCAGTCCAGGCCCACCAAACAACAATGATGGCTGCAACCAAAAAATAGCCGGGTGTTGTGGCGGGCGCCTGTAGTCCCAGCTACTTTGGAGGTGAAGGCAGGAGAATTGCTTGTGCCTAGGAGCTGGAGGTTGCTGTGAGCTGTGATGCCATGGCACTATACCCAGGGTGGCAGCTTGAGGCTCTGTTGCAAAAAAAAGAAAGAAAGAAAGAAAGAATTACATAATTCAGACAAAAGTTGGTGAGCGCAAGGACAAAGGTGGGGATGGTGGAAATTCAGGTTTGAGAAATATTTGGAGATAAAAATTAGTAGGACTTAATGGGCATTCAAGATGAAGGAGAGAGAAGTGTCAAGAATGATTCGCACACTCCTGTCGTACATAACTGAATGGCTCATGATATCATTTAGTATCCTAAGGGAGAAGAGAAAAGGATCAGGGTTAGAAACTGGGAAGAGTTTGGGACATTGTGGATTTAAAGTGTCTCCAAAACATCAGGATAAATCGAACTGGAGCTCTCAGAGCTCTCTGAGCTAGAAATTTAATATGATGGTGAGACATTGTGTGGGGCTGGCCACAGAAGTCATGTGTATTAGTTTCCCAGGGCTGCCAGAACAAAGTGCCACAAATGTAGTGACCTAAAACAGAAAAACTTTATATTGTCACAGTTTTTGGGACTAAGTTATCCCGTGGAATCGTACTCCTTCTGAAGGCTCTGGGAAGACTCTTCCAGCTCTCTTATAGCTTCCTCTGACCGTCGGCCATCGTTGGCATTCCTTGGCTTATGACTGCATCACTCCGATCTCTGTCTCTGACCTCACATCACCTTCTCTTTCTAGTGTGTTCTCTTTTGTCTTTCTCTCTCTGTCTCTTATATAACACTTTTCATTGTGTTTAGGGCCTATCTATATAATCCAGAATGATCTCATCTTGAGGTCCTTAATATTAAATTTCATCTGCAAAGACCCTTTTTCCAAATAAGGCCACCCTCATAGCTCTAGGGATTAGGATGTGGGCATATGTCTTGGGGAGATTCAACTCAGTACAGCCATGGGTGGTGCCATTCAACCTGCTACAGTGCAGATGCATTATATGGGTGAGATCGCCGAAGGAGACAAAATAAAGTGAAAAGGGGGTCTAAGACTATACCTAGAGGAACCCCAATATTTATTCAGTGTGCTACGTACAACTCCATTACCCAGAAACTAAATCCTCTGATGAGAAAGATCCCTGGAAGCCTGAGATCATTATCAATTAAAAACTTCCAGAGTTTTCTATCCATGCATTATTCTCACCCATGCTAATTTAGTGGATTAAAACAACATAAATGTATTATTCTATAGTTAATAGGTTAGAAGTCCAACACAGGTCTCACAGGGCCAAAAGTTGGATTGTGGGCAGGGCTGTGTTACTTTGTGTAGACTCTAGAGCAGCAGTTCTGAACCTGTGGGTCGTGACCCCTTTTTACCAATGAAAATACGTTGCGGCTCATGGCCCCTTCCTCTGTCTTCAAAGCCACCAACAGCGAGTCAAATTCTTGCTATGTCTAATCACTCAGATCTCCTCTTCCATCTTTTTCTTCCACTTATATAAAAGTTTGTGATTACATTGATCAGACCTACCCTGATAATCTAGCATAACTTCTCTATTTGAAGGCAAATTATTATTTTCTTTATTTTAGAATATTAAGGGGTATACATGTTTCACTTACATATTTTGTTTTTGTACAGATTGAGTCAAAGTTATAACTGTGTCCTTCAAGAAGAAAGTGTGCTTTGTATCCAATAAGTATGAATTTACCCATCCCCCTCCTTCACTCCACCCCCAGTATGATTTTCATTGAGATTTACTTTATATGTGCCCTTGAATTTTGATCAGTTAGTTCCAATTTGGTATTGAGTACATGTGTTTGTTTCTCCATTCTTCTCATGTTTCACTTAGAAGAATGGTTTCCAGTTCCTAGATTACTGTTTCTTTTTATGGCGAATATGCATATACTGCAATTTGTAAGATGATTATTTTAATGTAACCTTAATGCCATCTACGACCTAAATTTCTTTTGCCTTTGAACAGATTCACAGGTTCCAGGGATTAGGATGTGAACATTTGGGGAAAGGCCAGTCATTATTCTGCCTGGCTCAAGTTTATTCAAATGTATTCATTAAAATACGTGGCCCAGATAACTGCCTTTGAACACAGGCTCTCAGAAAAGACTCCCCTTCCCACTTCCATGAATAGAAGAACTTTTAAACAGAAGAATGAAGAACTTATAATGACCATTTAACAGCTGGGAGGGACAAGTGCTAACAGGAGTGGGGTGGGGGCTCCTGGCCCGGAAGTGTCCACTGAGCCTCAGAGTCTTGAAAACCCTGTGCCGTTCAAATATCTGGTCAAGTTATTAGTAAACAGAGTGACCTTATAATTTATCACCCAAACCAGGACTCCATTAAGAGGGTACAACAGGTATAAACTGTGTGTGTGGTACCCTAAAAGGGCTAGAGAGCACAGACAGAATAAAGAAAGTCCTTTTGTCTAGTGATTTGGGATTATAGAGGGCAAAGACTGTCCCATTTCTACATGAGACACTTCTTATTTCCCCTTGGTCACTAGTTTGGGACTCAGACACGTGTGGAGTGGTTGGGTCTAGGACATCTCTGTTCCCAGAACTGTCACCTCTGGTTCTCCTAGCCTTGCTCACTGCAAGTTCCATTCATTCCAAAATGCCTCTTTGCGTGTATATAGCACCTTGTCTTCTCAAAGCACTTTCGCCCATTCCTTTGAATCTTCACAACAGTTCTGTGAGGCAGGCCAGGAAGATATACCCTTGATCTT
Organism: Perodicticus potto; assembly: GCA_963574655.1. NCBI lineage: Eukaryota > Metazoa > Chordata > Mammalia > Primates > Lorisidae > Perodicticus > Perodicticus potto. Next base: position 12,524 of record CAUYRH010060996.1, on the reverse strand, counting down.
TACATTTTGTAGAAGAAGAAGCTGGATGCAAGCTTTTCTAAGATCATTAAACTATTTAAACCAGGAATCCAAATGACCCCCAAGGCTGGTCTCAGTCCAAGGATTTTTTTCTCATTCTGCCAAACTCTGCCTAATTGTCACTGTCCCATATTTGTAATCATACTAGTCAGAAGCCTGGAGAATTACTAGCTTAACACCACCTTCTCAAGGGCCTACTTCATACTTTCCCTGAGGTTTAAAGGAAAATGGTGCAAAGACTAAGATGCTGTCTCCCTAAATTGACTTTCAAATGGGCTAGAGAGACATTCGAAGTATCTGTTCTTTGTACTCCAGCCGCTCTGGAGACAGACTGTTCCCAACTCCATTCTCTAACAAGTGGCTAGAGCAACATCTTTAAATAAGGACAATGACACTTTTGATATATAAAATGTACCTGGCCTTTCTTTCATTAACAAACACTTTTCCAGAGAGCAAATCTCATAGCTCAGGCAAATGGAAAAGTATCGCCTACCTGTCTGTGGATTAGATAAATCTACACTGTCTCCTCCAGGAGGAGGTGATAAGAATAGATGGTTGTAAAGTCATACAAGATTAGTAGTACATTATAAATAAAGCTAACACTTTTTCATCATATAGGTTCAAAGTCAGGAGAGAAAACACAGCAAAAATGTTTACTCTTCTCTTAGAGCAATCAAATGTAGGTTTTAAAAAGAAGGGAGCTTTGCCCCCAATTGATGCTTCTAAAATGCAATGAGAAGGAAGGGCAACAAGGGCTGACATTTAAGTTAGGGTAGCAGAATCAATAGGTTTTCAAGGATTGTTTTATCAAAATTGGGATTTCAAAGTGGCAGGAAGAGTTTATAGGAGTAGAAGTGATAGCATGAATTAACAAGAAGACAAAATAAAATGCCCAAATCACTAGGCAAAAGGACTTCCTTTATTCTGCCTGTGCTCTCTGGCCTGTTTAGGGTACCACACACCCAATTTATATCTTTTCACTGCCAGTGTTTTCATTCATTCATTAAGACAGACTCATTGAGTGCCTACTACTCAGGGACCTTCCTATGTCTTGGCCAAAATAATACATTAAACACCTAGAGTTTTTGAAATGCACAGAATTTAGACAGTTATGTCCAGTTGTGAAAAACATGAAAACTTAATCCAAAATCATAAGGTCAAGAAATTCCAGACTCTGGACAATTGTATAGTATAAGGCCATTGTTTAGAGGAAATATTCCTGCAGGAGAGACTAGGAGAAGAATGTCTGGGCTCAAGGCAGCTCTGTCACTGGTCTCTGCAGCCTCGTCTGTAATCAGGGATCATACCCTCCAATTTCTCAGGGACCCTCTCAGCTGGTGTTCTAGGATCACAGGTCCTATGGCTAGTTCTGTGCCTAGAAAATAGTGTTAGGAGAAATAAGATGCTTAGGATTCAATTTGGGCCCTAAATATACCCACAGCTCTTCCTGTTTAGAAGCCCACACCTTGCACCCCACTGTTACATCCCTGCTTCTCCTACTCTGGTTCCTTCACAGCAGTGAATAGCCCGTGGGTTCCCTGACGAGCACCTGTTCCCATTCCTGGCACTTCCCACATTCCCCATTGAATTCTGAGACTTTCCATGGGCTGCTGCCTTCACCTGGAAGCCTTCTTCCCTCACCACCACCCCCATCAAAGTCCCTCCTCTAATTCCCAGGCCTTCTCCAAGTCCTCCTACCCACCCAAATCAGGACAAATGTCTCAGCCTATGATCCCTCCCTTCTCTGTGACAATCTCTATCTGTTTCCCTGACTTTACTGGCTGTCCTTTCATCTTCCCACTAGACTAGAAGTTCTGGGAAGGTGGGTGGCTACAGCAAGCTCAGTGCCTGGCCTGTAGCAGCTGCACAGATACGGAGAGAATGGAGTTAAGCCTGTAACAGGAGCCTGCCTTGTACCCCCAAGAGACCCACACTTAGCCCTCTCACAGCACAAGCTCATACACACACAATTGTGCAGTTGGCTTATTTATCATTTTTTTGCACTGAGGGGTGGGTGCATCCTTCACCTTCGTGTCCTCACTGCCTGCTCCTGTTGCAGATATGGAACAGATTCTGAGAGTCCAACATTAGTTCTCAAAAATCTATACTTGGTTCTGTGTTTATCATAAGCAGTATTAGTCAGCTTACCTATCAGATAAAGCAGGCCAAACATAAGCCACCTCTAAACATAAGCCTCTCACCTTCACAAGCTGGCTCCATTTTTCTCAGCAGTACTAGACTCAAAGTGTGGCGGCAGCGCCCTGGTGACAGAGTGACTCACGGTCCGTGCCACATTGATTATATTAACTGGGCGGCTGCCCCTGCTGCCGTGCTTGATTCTTTACTCACTTTTATGAAAAGGGTATAAGCAGCAAGGACTTTCTGGACTACTCTGTGCCCAGCAGTATCCATATTCAAAAAAATAAACAGCTGGTCTCTCCTAAGCAAATATTCAGTTTAGGAGACAGGACTAATCCAGAGACGCCTGGAAGCTCATGAAACATCTGGACATCCCTATAAGGTGCTGGATAAGAGGGAACGACCATCATTTAAGTCATTTGTATGACTCTGTAACGCCGCTGGGGAGAACGAAAAATCACTTCTTTTCTCCAAGGAGCCTTCTGACAGTGGTTTTCAGCCAGGGATTCCTGCTAATATCTCAGCTCCAGAGAAGCAGATAAGGGGTATTTTCCTCTTTCCCACTGACTGCCATAGAGTGAATCTGTTGAACTTCCGATGTGAACAAGATTTGTCTTTTAAAGTTAGCTCTTTAAAGAGGCTTTATTTCACCTTCTTTGATGATTCAAAAACATGCATTTTTAAAAGATGGTCATTCTAACAATGTCAAGTGTTGGTACAGACGCAGAGCCCCTGGAATGCATGTGCATTGCTAGTGGGAATACAAAAAGGTATAATTACTTAGGAAGACAGTTAGGCAATTTCTTAGAAAGTTAAACATTAACTTACAGTGTTAACCATACAATGACCCAGCAATCCCACTCGTAAGTATTTAACCAAGAGAAAAGAAAACATAAAGACCTGTACGCAAATGTTCATATCAGTTCAATTCATGAAAGCTAAACCAGAAATAATCCAAACAGTCATCTACAGATGATTGGATAAATTGTGGGATGTGCGTGCATGTCCACACAATGGCATACTACTCAGAAATAAAAAGAAACAAACCACTGAAATGGGTAACAACTTGCATGAATTTCAAAAACTAGGATGAGCAAAAGAAGCTAAACACAAATTAATACCAATTATTGTATTGTATTTTTGTGAAATTCCAGAAAAGGCCAAACTAATCTGTAGTGACAGAAAACAAATCAGTTATGTCCTGGGTTCAGAGCTGGGTCTTGACTGGGAAACAGATGAAAGAAATGTTTCTATCTGAATTATGGTGTTGGTTATGTGACTGCACGCATTGGTCAAGACTTGCTTAACTGTATACTTCTATCAGGTACATTTTAGTACCTGATACAAATTATGCCTCAGTAAAGTTTTTTAAAGAGTGAAAAAGGCCTTTAGTTTATAACTTAAAAGGGCCTTTTAGTTTGTAATTCACCTTGAGACCACAGACAGCTTTTTAAAGCTGAATAATAAATAAAGGCTGGGGGGGCCCCATTTATTACAGAAAACTTGTCTTTTGTTGTTAATGATTCATTTTCCATTCATCAGCTTCAAAACACAGCTTCTTTGTCAATCTAATGTTGAATAATTATCATGCATGTGACCCAAATGTTTCATAAAGACTTCGCTAAAGAGTGATTGTAACAGGATACTTTCGTTTTATGGGAACATGAGTGAAGTGGGGTAATGATTAAAGCAGTCTTATTGCATTCTTGCACAACTGACAAGTGGATACATCTACATGAATGATTCCTTTCAGGAATCCATTTCTCTAGGAAATCTCCATGAGGAAGTCAATGAAATGCCTCATTTATATTTAATCAGGCTGGGCATTTTACTTAGCAGATCAAGTCTACTTGATCACTTTTGTGATTCTGTCTTCAAATCACAAAACACCGTGTTTCAGAAATGGTAGATGAAATTCTGCTTGGTAGTTTTTGTCAAGCGGCAGTTTGCATAAGTTAAAAGCACTGGCTTTGGAAATCTGGCCTGCTGGTCAAATATGAACTCCTCTGATCAATGCTTTGGCTATTCTTTCAAACTTTCTCGGCCTCTGGTTCCTCCGATGTAAAATGGGGATGTTAATAGGTGCCTGTGTCACAAGGTTACTGGGTGGTCTCAGCAAGACACCACACAGAGCATGGCACTGGGCATATTTGACATCCTTTTTTCTTTTCTTTTTTTTTTTTTTTTTTTGAGACAGAGTCTCACTATGTCGCCCTGGGTAGAGTGCTGTGGTATCACACCTCACAGCAACCTCCAACTCTTGGGCTTACGCGATTCTCTTGCCTCAACCTCCCAAGTAACTGGGACTACAGACACCCTCCACAATGCCCAGCTACTTTTCTGTTGCAGTTGTCATTGTTGCTTAGCTGGCCTGGACTGGATTTGAACCCGCCAGCCTCAGTGTATGTGGCTGGTGCCATAACCACTGTGCTATGGGTGCCGAGCCTACATCCTTATTTTTTATTATTGTTTTATTAATTATCCTATTAAAGAGCTTAGAGTATTTCACAGCCCCATTTAATCTGTAGCAAAGAGCAGGTGCCACAATTACTACCTAGCTACAAGAGACAAGCACATTATTTGATTTAATATCGTTCATGTTAATCAATGAATTAGATCCGAAATCTCTGGACTTTTCCTTAAATAGTCTGTCATTCAAATATTCAAATTTCCTGTTTGAAAAATCTTTTTAAAATAAATAATAAATTAGCTTCACGCTCCCACACACAACTTGAAGGGCAAAAAAAATCTGGTAATATCTGTACAGTAAACCATAAAACTAAATTAGTGACCTACTGCTTGGCACCCCTGCCTCCCCTTCCAAAGCATTTCAACTCTAACAGAGTGAAAGTGACCCTTAAAACTTATTCCTAAATGTGCCAATTCCAATCAAGAATGTAAAATCGGCTCAGAAAAGTAAGTGATTAGCGATGAAGAATCTTCTGAAATGTTAACAGGGGTTGTGTTTTGATTATTACTTAAATATGGCAAAGCTGGTTTCTTACTTAGCCACGTTAGTGAAATTGCCTCCTGAAGGTTCACATTTCCGACTGATAACCACGGAGACGTCAGTCTCTAGAAACCATGCCAAAGCAGGTGAGAGGGAGAGAAGGTTGATGAGATGTTCCAGATGGAGGTGAAGGAAACTGAAACAATTCTGTTTGGCTCGAGGATTTCCCTAGAGAAATGTTTGCCTTGTCATTTAAGGCTGAGGAAAAAAAATACTAATTTGCTCCTTTCAAACAAATAATAAGAACACATGAGAATATCCTCTTAGGTTCCTTAGCAACTTTTGCCTAGGATTTTAGGATCTCTTGCAACCCTTAGATACAAAGAGGGAATTCTCTCAGCATGCTTATCACATGTTTAAAATTACATGATTTCAACAACAAAAGTTTCCTAAATTCGACACAAGGTCCAGATCAGGAAAATCCAATTGGTGGCAGAAAGTGAATAAGTTTCTTTTCAGAAAACTAGTTGTAATGCTAGTTATGAAATACTCCACGCCAGTGTTTTTCAATCTTTTTTATCTTACGGCACACTTGAACCTATAGTTAAACTTCCACAGCACCCTTAAATTATATTGATTAAAAAAAAAACAGTAGAAAAAAGAATATACTTCTGTGCTTTGAACTTCTTTCCAAAATAATTTAATTAATGATCTTTAAAATTTTTTGCAGCACATTTAAGACCCTCTCACAGCACAGGAGTGTGCCAGGGCACACTGGTTGAAAATCACCACTCTACATTTTTGATTGGTTAAGAAATTTCCATTCTAACTGAACTTTAGCAAATTTTTCTACATAAAAGTTTTAAATTTTCATTCACTTAAGGCAACTAAATTCCAGAAACTGCTAAATGCCAGATACTTACCTTTCTACACTTCTCTGTATCCTGTACTCTGGACAAAATGAAGCTCTCTTGGGCGATCTCTCATGGCCATGTTTGTCGGGGCTATTTCCTCGGCCTGGAATCTTCTTCCACCCCTCTTCATCTGGCCAATTCATATTCTTCCCACACACACTTGCCCCCTGCCTGCATGGGGTGGGCCCCTACCAGGGAATTCTGTAGCACCCTGTTTTCTCCCAATCCAGAATTTACCCCCCTCTTGCATTAGAATGTATAGTCTCCAGAAGGCGACATCTGTGCCCGTCTTATTCACTTTTACATCCCTGTCATCTGAAAAGGCTTTTCAACCATCAGTTGATAAATTAGTTAAATAATGCTTCTCCCATTAACTTAAATGTATTGCTCCTTTTGATAGAGCTCTTCAGCACTTGATCTAATGTCGACCTTAGACTTCAGGGAATTCTACACATAGCCAACCGCCTCACCCGTTACAGTTTTGTCGCCTCCTCCAATCAAGTAGTTTAGTGTCCCTGGACTTTTGGAACTCTGCTGTTCTCCTCATCATCTTTAGCCCTAAACAATACTAAGCCTGTTAACTGATTTATCTCACAGATGTCTCCAAATTAGAATATTTTTCCTAGTCAAGGCTTTTTCTGGAGAGGGAGATAAAGAATCAAAAGCAGATTGGGTAGCTTGGAGTGGACTCACCTGGGGGCAGTTCGTTGTTTTGCTCCTTGAGTTCCACTCAACCAATTTAATAATCAGTTCATGCAGATGGTTGGCTAATGAGGACGGCAGGTGTTTGGGAACTCTAGGGTGGAGAAGAAGGGGTAGTAGCTTTCAGAGCCTTGAATAAGAAAAAGTCTTCCTTTATTCATGGCTTTTACTTATAGCCACATCCTGAGAGAAGCTGAGTCATGTTTTTAGGACATTAATTCTAAGGGGGGGGGAAATGATTCAAGTTTTTAAACAGTTGACTTCTAAATTACTTTTGGACCATAGTCTACTCATTTAGGCTGCTTAAATAGAAATAGAATAGAATGGAGTGGAACAGAGGGGGCTAGGATAGGATAGAACAAGAAATGGCTGCAGAACTAGTCAACTGTCAGGATTCTCAAAGGCAGAAGTATAAGAAGTATATTTTATAAACTGAGACCACTTTTTGGTAGAACTAATATTTAAAGCACATTGATAAGTTCTCAGTGCCTTGAGCCCACTAGGTCCTCCATGGACAGATACTGATTCATAGAAGATGAATAGGTCACATGATAGGCAGTGCAAAGTCTCCAGGTAAAGGAGTAATTGATACCTACAGTTCCTGCACCTGGTGATACTGCTGGGGAAAGAGGAAAGAAGCAACGTCCAAGCAAACAGAATGAGGTTTTCAAGTATAGCAGTCCAGAAGTGTCCCATCTGGAAGGGACTCTGCCTTCACCTCTTCCCTCTCTTCTGGAGCCCCTCTGATGGTCTTTTCTAGTTGCCTGGCCTCCTCTATACTAAAAATCTACAGCTTCACCATGGACCGCCATCTACTCCTGCCATATCTGGACCTCTCCCCTTGGATATTTTATAGCTGTTTCAAATTCCATGCCCACTCCCCAATCCCTTTTCCAAAACATATAATAATTACCAACACTCTCCCTAGACTCCCTCACTTGGCAGCATAACTGACACCCTTTGCCATCTTTGATCCCTACCTCTTCTATTCATTCCAAGTTCCACCTGACACCATGCTGTGATGACTCTACCTCCTATGAATCTCTTAAATCCCTGATGGCTGGCTCTGGAGGCACCTACTATGTGATAACATGGCCTTGCTCCTTCTGCCCCTCAGAAGGTCACTTTCCTCCCAGATACTTAGGGGAAGATGGCTGCATTCACACTGCTTTTGAGTCAGTCAACTCCACTGCCTACTTCTCAGTTATTGCCTAGCTCCTGACGTGGCTCTTGCCCCTCCCTGAGGCCTCTGCACACTTTCTGCTGGTCACTCCTGAATTTCTAGAACCTGTGTCTTCCTTAGACCTGATACCTCCATGCTAGTCCAAAGAAAGGATGATGCTGAAACCCTGCATGCACCCCCATTCTCCCACCCCAAGCACACACACTGCCTAGCATTTCATTCCCCAAACACTACTCACACAGGCTAGTTTGTGTAACAGACATTTATTGAAGACTTTGAACTAATTGAAGGAAACATGCCCAGCAGAGATCAGCGAACAACTTAAAATTATACTGGCCCTGAGTTCTTACCCCTGCTTCAGGGAACTTCAAGCTCCATCAAAGCCAACCTACAGTGTTCTGAGGGCCCCGTCCCCTTCTCTGTGCAGACCACAGCTCATCCCCAGTCGAGCTCCCCATGTTCTAGGATCCTCACAAAATTTATCTCTCAGTGTCAGAAGAAAAGCAACAATTCTTATTCCTATAGAATAATTTAATTAGACTGTTTCTCATAAGGGGCTACCTTAATATAACGTACCATTAAGCGGTCTTTCTAGTTGATGAGTTTCCCCCAGAACCCTAGAAAGAGACGCTGCTGCATTCATTTCTTCTTTAAAGCGATCCCTTTGTGTTCTCCTTGCTGCATGTCTTTCTCCTGTCTGTGTCATCCCCTGCCTTGGTGCAGGCTCTCATCTCTGCCAACCTTGGCTGGCCTCCCTGTCTCCCATTGAACTGAGCCCTCCTCCCTCACCCAGCTCCCACTCTGCTACCAGATTCATCTTTCAAAGCCCAGTTCCATCACTCCCTTGCTCCTAACCTTCAACAGTCCTCTCTCTCTTGCAGGAACATCATAGCATGTATGATGCCCAAGGCTGTAATTTGTTTCTGGAAGCCCTTGATCCCATTCTTACTAAATCACTGACAATTCCCTGAAGAAGTCACTTACATACTTCCTTGAATTTGCACACAACCTCAAAAACTCCACTTCTTCCTTTGAAATGCTGCTCAAACATCATCTTCCTTATAAAACACTAGTAGGGCCTTATTGAGTTAGCAGCTCTGCTTCCAACAGCTCTGTTGCTCACCCCTTCTAGCCCCTAGCAAGTGGCTTAGTCCAACCTGTTTATGCCCCTGCCTTACTTCCAATCCACTTTACTCACAAGAGGGAGATTGTCTTTTTCCCCTTGGATACCTGATGTCTTGCACTGTCCTTACCACAAAATTAATAAATGTGGATAAAAATCTAATTTATTTATTAATAAACAATATGGAGGGGCTGGAGACATCAAGGAAAGTTACGAGTGACCAATTTGAGTTCCTTTATCAGAACAACACGGCTAGAGGATAGAGAAAGAAGGACTGTCTTGATCCATCTCTATACTCATTTCCCAATGGAAGGAAGCTAAGATGAACTGGACTCAGAATTTGGTGTCTTAAAGAAGAAATCTGCTTGGAATACCTTGAATAAGCTAATACTGACAAATAGTTCCTCAACAGCCTATGTGCAAAATAGCATCATGATTTTTGAAAGCAGTATTTCAAACATATTTGATTAGCATGAAAAGAGAACATGAACCACAGAATCTGTTTTTCTTAAAAATAAACATATTCACAGCCAATGGATCTACCTGGCCCTGCATGTGGCCATCATCAGAAGGAGTGTTGGTGTTTCCAGTATGCAACATCCATGGAGAGAGGTGGCAAGACAGAGACAGAGAGAGGAGAGATTAAAAACAAGTAGACTGACACAGGAAGGTTTAAAAAAAAAAAAAACTGATTCTGCATTCTGAAGATTTTGCCCCAATTTTGCCCCAGCTGCCACATAAAGTGATTAAGAGAAGGGGGAGTTGCATGGACCTTGAGGCATTAGAATCTCAGAACTATTTGGAAGGCTGGAAGCTATTTCCAGGGAACAAGAATGCTGGAGCTGGTGGACACGCCGGGGTGATGATGGCGAGAAGTGATGAATGCTACCGTACTGGCTCAAAGCTTTCCTGAATCACCAAAATTTCCTTCCTCTAGCATTTTCTGCTTTGTAAAATCCTCAACAATGAGAACACTGTATTACGAAGCATAACGGATCCATAAAGCACCCGGCACGAGGGTCACTCAGTGAGTTTATGGCCCTAATGGCTGCCTCACAACAAAACCCTCATTTAAATAGAGCACATGAGTCACAACCAGCTAACAATAGAACCACCCATCTGTGCACATTGTGGAGAAAGAGGCTCGCTGAAGACTGCTGACGTGGACTGATGCTCTGTCACGGGGCTTTCATGACAAGTGGAGCTGAACCCCACTGTCATCAACTTTTAACTCCCATTTCCAGAGCTGAGGTTATTCCACAGAGTTCTAAAGCCAGCCAGAGGCAGGTTGTGGTTCCAGGCTGTAAATTCAGTCTAAAGGTCATCCAGCCTTGGCTCACCTGCCAATGGTACACACTGGTTGATAATCCTTTTATTGGCTGGGACTTCCAACCTGCTTCCAAATCAGATATCCAAAAGTTTTGATGATCACAGCATCACCCATCTAGAGTTACCACAGGAATTATTAACAATGCCCATTACACATGTGTAAGTTAGAATGATGTTTAACTTAGCTATAATATCGAACAGTTATCAAATACCTGCTTTATGCCAGAAATTGGGCTTAGTGCTTGTACATGTTCAACCTGAATTAATTATCAGGGCAACACTAAGAAATGGCTATTATTTTATTATTACCTCCATTTTTTTAATAGAGAAGTAAGGGTTAAGAGGCTCACTCATCATCCCTTACCCACTCTTACCCAAGGGCATCCCTCTTACTCAAGGTCATCATTCTTACTCAAGGTCACACACTTGTGCAGAAGGAAGGACTAGAACTCCAGATATCACACTCTTAACTTCTATATCATTGCTCAAAGGAAATGGAATCTGGGCTTTGAGTATTCCTAGAGTTTATGCTCCAATGAATGTGGTGGGTACTTGTATGCACAGGATGAAGCCAAGGGTACACAGCTGCTGCCCACTTGCATTACTGGATGCACTCTGGCAATCCATTCCAGAAAGCAAAAGGGCAGTAGGAAGTTAGACTGGATGTGCAGCAAGGTAGCTATGTGAGGTTGAACGAAATGAGATTATCTCAGGCTTACTACATTCTGGTCCCACATCGAAAGCACTGTTGTTCACTAAGAAAACGTTATCCTCGTGTTTCTGATTCGTTTACACTTAACTCATCCCAGTGTTGCTCCAAATGCATTGTCATCCAAGATGACTTATAAAAGCTTTCCCAGAGCCTTTTAACTTTGTCTTTCTTCAAGTCATGCCAAGAGTAAATGGAACTAGAATGTCTTAAAACTTTAAACTTAGAAACAAAAATGTCTGAGGAAGCCAAAAAGGCATTCTCAACTCTGGAAGGGTAATAACTAAAGCTACGAGTGTAAGAGCTCTCAGAATTTTACTCAATGAATAAACCTTTATTATAGTTCAAATCAGAAAGGACTTGTCTTAAAACCTTCATTTACAGATTAGGTCTGAACTCTTTTTCCTCTAAGTAGATATCATGAATACCTCACAGCTTATAGGAGTAATGATTGATTGATGCTCAAGTCAGGACTTAAACAGGACTTCGTCATCAGATCTACAGTACGGTGACTATATGCCTCATATATGTGAGAAACAAAGTAGGTGGGTGTGACCACCATGGAAGCATAGAACGCAGGAGTGAAGAACTTGTGAAGAAAAAGCTACCAAACTTTGTCATGATGGTCAGCTTCAAAACACCCCAGTCACCTCAGCAACACAATTCAGGGCTAACTGCTTTGTGTGCTATATTGAGGGTTACCCAGGTTGTCTAAGGCTTTCACTCAGACATCAAGCTATCCCGTTCTACAGAAGAAAGTGAATAGCCTGAAAAAAGCCATTATGATCCCCAAAGGCTGAAGTAACTTAAAACCTGTTGCTTCGTGGTTGCGGAAATCCTATTGTGGTTCTTCCTACGGATGGCTGAAGTGAAAATGTCCTTCTGTGTGGAAGAAGAATTCTACATGTTTCCGCCACTAGAGTAAGGGCTCTCCAGAGACAAAGTCCTCTTGGGAGGTTGGACTGGCCCTGGATTTTCTTAATGAGAAAGAATAGGGTTGGATGTATGGTTTATCCACAATAACTTGGGTGGTGATTATGGTGAGTGTATCTCTTCTAAGGATATAATGTGCCATTTAAATAATAGCAGCCACAGAGAGGGAAAGAGTCTAAGTACTATCAGGGATGTCAAGACATTGTTGGTTTTCATATTTAGTTGATTTATCCCCCAGAAATTTTAAAAAAGTGAAATCTTAAGTAAATTCTTTTAAAACTTCTTTTTAAAGAAGCCATATTTCTCTACTAGAAGGAAATTCAAAGTACTTTTTATTACAGGCACCTCTGTAAAAGAACTTAGCCACCAAGTTCATCTTTATTTTTTTTTTTATTTTTATTTTTTTTATTGAGTCATAGCTGTGTACAATAATTCAGTCAAGGAGTACAGTGTGTGGGCTTCACATACAATTGGAGATATTTTTATCAACCTGATTAATATAACATTCATGATATTTTCTCATT
>CAUYRH010060994.1:0-10344 GCA_963574655.1 Perodicticus potto | reverse complement strand
GCCCGCCAAACAACAATGACGGCTGCAACCAAAAAATGGCTGGGCGTTGTGGCAGGCGCCTGTAGTCCCAGCTACTTGGGAGGCAGAGGCAGGAGACTCACTGGAGCCCAGGAATTGGAAGTTGCTGTGAGCTGTGATGCCACAGCACTCTATCCAGGGTGACTCTATCCAGGGTGACAGCTTGAGGCTCTGTCTCAAAAAAAAAAAAAGAAAGAAAGAAAAATCTCAAGGATAACTATAGGAGATGGAATACCAGGTTGAAGGGGTCCCATAAATTCCATAGTTTTGTTAATGGCTCTTAGGTCTCATAAGAGCTGCCATTTTCTTGATTTTTTCTTAATGATTAAAAATAGTATTTCAAGTGCTAGTGGAAGATTCTATATGTCCTATAGATACTTGTTCAGCAACTAAATCTGTTGCAGCTTGTACCTTCTCCTAAGTTAGGGGCCACTGGTCCACCCAGACTGGATCATTAGATAACCAAATAATAGGATCTGCAGTCCTAGAGGCAGCAGGAGTTACCATGGCCCCTAGAGAAAAGAATAACCTAGGCCAGTATAAGAGTGCTAAGACATAGGTACTAAGGGTGTAGTAATTCCTTGTTGATCCTTATCTAGGCTCATGGAGGGGAGAAATCTTTGATTCAACATTGGGTAGTAACAGTTGTGTTAGGACTGAATAAAAGGGCTCCCATGCTAGAAAGCACATCTCTGCCCCCACAAATTAACTGGAAGGCCTGGAAGGACATAGGGTTAAAATATCCACAATGGTCTTCATTGTCTTGCCATTAAAAAAAAAACAAAAAAAACAGAGGTCTGGAATGGGGATCTAGTTTGGCCAATGCCTCAAAGGTCAGACATGGCTTCCTGAGTTGGCCAGGATTTGGGCCAGTGTTGTTGAGCAATGACAGATATGTCAGCTCCAGTACCTAAAAGGCCTGTCTTTCCTTAAGTAGATAACTGCATTTCAGGTCAATTTTGACCAATTTGTTGAGGCCAATAAGCATAATCTAAAGAACCAAAACCTGCAGCACCTCTAGGGTGAGAGGATAAAACAGAATCAGTGGGACGAAAGGAAAAAGAAGAAGCTGAGCAATTTTCATATCAGGAGAAATGGTAACAATGTTCTGAGTGGTATGAGCCATTACTTTAATCTCTCCTGTATAGTCAGAGTCAATCACTCCTGGAAAAACAGAGAAACCTTTCATAGTCATACTGCATCCCAAAAAGGAGGCCAACTGTACTGTTGGGAAGAGGTCCAAATGTGCCAGGAGGAATGGCTTGTAGACCCATTTCAGGTGTTAATACGTATCTGGCCGAGGGACTACAGTCCAAGCCGGCACTGTCCTTGGTTGCTCTGGACAGCTGGGAGATTGTGGAGGAGCTGCTTGAGCTTACAGGGGTGGCAGAATTTGTGGTGGGTAAACGGACATTGCCATATTGTTTGCCAGGGCCAAGGATGGCCCCATGGTCCATTTCCCAAAATGGGATGTCTATTAGCATCAAATCTAGATTTGCATTCAGTAGCCATGTTTGCCACGATGACAGAAGGGACACGAGCTCGAAGGGCTTGAGTGGAGGCATGGTGAAAACTAACTGAAGACTGCTTGGTAGCAGCAGAAGCTGCTACCGGACAATTTTTAATAAAATGGGTGAACTACCCGCAGTGGAAGCAGCCTCCTCTCTGATGGTGACTAATGGATGGTTTAAAACAGCAAAATTTAGAGGGAGAGATGCCAAAGCCTGCATTTTTAAAGCTGCAGCCATAGTCAGACCTTGGATATAAGAAGGCCCTACGTCAGCACAAATTCCAGCGTAATCAGAAAGGTCTCTCTCTCTCTTTTTTTTTTCCTATACGGAGGGAGAGCAGATTGACAAACTGAATTAGTATTTTCATAGGCTAGTTGTTTAACAATAATCATTCGTGCCTTACTATCAACAACAAGGTGACTAACTGCCTATAAAATGCAAGAGACAAAATCTTGGTAAGGTTCATCAGGCCCCTGTCTAATCTTACTTAATTCTTCAGTTTTAGCGCTGGAGGTAGGCAACTTCCTCCAAGCTTGTAATGCCAATTGATTAATTTGTCGGTAGGCTTCAGGAGGATAATTTAATTGAGCTGCCATAGGGGCTTGAGGTCCTCCCAAAAGAACATCTATGATGAAAGGGATATTTTGTTGCTAATTACGTTCTGTTTATTCTACAGCACAGTCAGCTCAGTCTGATTTCCACAGTAAGTAATCACTACCAGAAGGACATGCTTTAACAACAGACTTCCAATCATTAGGAGAGAGAGCTTCATTACACAAAGTATCCACTAAGACAGGAGTGCATGGGGCAGTTGGACCATACTGTGCACAAGCCTGTTTTCAGCTCTTTGAGGGTTTTAAAAGAAAGAGGCTGATTCTGGCAAACTTGATTGCCTTGTTGATCAACAGTTTCAATAATTGGAAAACAAGAAAAGCCATTTAAGGAATCTCCTTGTGCACGAGCTTATTCCAAGGTCAGTTGCAAAGGCAACTTGGAAGTCTGCTCTAACATAATAAAAGGGGGATGGTGGTGGTGATAGAAATTTAGAAGGGGGGGTCAGGTTCCAGGCGAAGTAATGCAGGCTGGGATGGAGAAGTGAAGTCCAGCCATAGCTAGTAGACCAGAGGGATCAGGATCCTTATCTGAAACAGAGGAGGAACGCTCCTTTTGTTTCTCATTTTGTAAGTTTTGTGGAGATTCAAGGGGAAGGGTTTTATCATACTTCGGTCTTTCTGCCAGAGCAGAAGGAGAAACATTTATCATCTGAAAAGGGGGACACATCTGTTTGTGATTAGGATCTAAATAGTCCCTAACTAGTCCCCAAAGAGCAAAAGTATCAATAGAAACATTAGAAGGTCTGTTGGCTGTATAATAAGAACACAGTTTCTACCCTACTCTGTCCCAAGTAGCAGCATTAACAGTGCCTCCTTAGGAAACCAAGGACAAACTTATTTTTTTTTTTTTAATTGAGACAAAGTCTCACCATATTGCTCTTGGTAGAGTGCCCTGGCATCACAGCTTATAGCAACTCAAACTCTTGGGTTTGAGCAATTCTCTTGCCTTAGCCTCCCAACTAGCTGGGACTACAGGTGCCTGGCTATTTTCTGTTGTTGCTGTTGCAGTTGTGATTGTTTAGCTGGCTGGGGCAGGTTCAGACCTGTGAGCCTTGGTGCATGTGGTTGGCACCTTAACCACTGTGCTATGGGCACAGAGCCCAAGGACAAACTTCTTAAATAAGAAAGAAGAAACTACTCTAACTGGGTAACATGAATATGACAACCACGGGTTTTTAACATAGACTTAAGCATTAGAATAAAGAGTTCTCACTCCTTTGAGCTTCATTTAAATAAAGAGTTCTCACTCCTTTGAGCCTGACTGTCCCATAATTTATTACTCCCAACAAGTACCCCCAAATACAAATTTACTTACCAACTGCACAGTTTCTCTTTTCTTCTCACAGGGGCTTCCCTTGTCCATGTGCACCTAATATCCCATACTCTAGTTCCTGTTCTGGGTGCCACTTTTCACAAGCCAGTTCAAAGAGTGAACAAACCAGAGTGGGAATAGTAGGGAATGAGAAAATAAGACGCACAAGAGACAAAGATCACACAAGAAATAAAAGTGATGGGGCCGGAAGATTAGGCGCAGCTGATGGCTGCAGCCAGCACCAAACCATGCTACTAGCTTCATTTGTATATAGTACCTAAACTAGGTTGCTATAGTAACAATGTTGCAAATCAGCAGGGAAAGCAAGTGGGAATATTTTCATTTTACAAGGTTGAGGGGAAGTAATAGTATATGGGTTAACGATTAACTTTAGGGAGAGAAGGCTATGTGCTTTTAGGCAAAAGAAAGACAGGAGCTACATGACTTCTTGCAGAGGGGGCAAGAGGAAAGAACTATTGTTTTAGGAAGGAGAAGCAGTTTGGGGGTCATTCCTTGAATGCACCTCCTGGACTGTGGGGGTCTTGCCACCTCACGATCTGCACTCTATAAAAAAATAAGAAAAATTAGCCAGTTGTTGTGGCTCACGCCTATAATCCTACCACTCTGGGAGCCCAAGACAGGAGGATCACTTGAGCTCAGGAGTTTGAAACCCAGCCTGAGCAAGAGCAAGAGCAAGACCCTGTCTCTTAAAAAAAAAACATAGCCAGGCATTGTGGCAGGTGCCTGTAGTCCCAACTACTTGGGATGCTGAGGCAGGAGGAGTTTGAGGCTGCAGTGAGCTGTGATGCACCCCAAACTGGGTGACAGAGAAAGATCCTGTCTCAAAAAAAAAAAAAAAACCCACTTGTGACTATTGCTAATTGGAGTATAAATTCAGGGCAATTTGAATCTATGCTCCTGGGTTGCATTCCTCATGCATGGTACAAATAAACTCTCTTCATTTTTTATTTTTTGTTTTTGTTTTTGAGACAGAGTCTCAAGCTGTTGTCTTGGGTAGAGTGCCATGGCATCACAGCTTGAAGCAACCTCAAACTCTTGGGCTTAAGGGATTCTCTTGCCTCGGTCTCCCAAGTAGCTGGGACTACAGGCGCCTGCCACAACACCTGGCTATGTTTTGGTTGTAGTTGTCATTGTTGTTTGGCAGGCCCGGGCTGGGTTTGAACCCACCAGTTCCAGTGTATGTGGCCGGTGCCCTAGCCTCTGAGCTACAAGCGCCAAGTCATAAACTCTCTTCTTATGTTAATTTTGCCTCAGCCTCTTCTCTGTAGGTTGACAAAATCATAAATTCATGATGCCTACATAAATAGGAGTATATCTTAAATAAATAGGAGTATTATCTTAAATAATACTCATATGCATACATGTTTGCCCTCTATTTGATGCCCCACCATTTCTGAAAGTGTGGTCAGATTTGTACACCTTTTTTCTCCCATGAGCCACACTGTATCATCCTCTTCCAATTTGTCTTTTACTGAAGCAGCACAAAATTCAAGACATTTGCCAATTAATCTAAGTTCCATAGTTTTACACATTTTCCATGTAGTTTACAACTGTTTTTCTTACAAATAAAGTGATAGTAATTGTTTCAGACAAAATAACAGAATCGGGGTGGTGGCCCACTCCAATAATCCCAGCACTCTAGGAGGCAGAGTCTGGTCAATCACTTGAACTCACAGATTTAAGACCAGCCTGAGCAAGAGTGAGACACCAACTCAACTAAAAATAGAAAAACTAGTGAAGTATTGGTGCAGGAGCCTGTAGTCCCAGACTCTTGGGAGGCTGAAGCAGGAAGATTGCTTGAGCTCAAGAGTTTGAGGTTGGTGTGAGCTATAACACCATGGCACTCTACCCAAGGTGACAGAAGGAGACTCTGTCTCAAAGAAAAGAAAAAAAAAAACCCCACAGAACAACTTTACACAACGTTGAACTTGTTTTTATATTATAGAATCAACTTTCTTTTAGTGTGTGTTATCAATTTATATAATAGGAATCACTAGAGTAAACACGTTTGGTGGCTGGGGCTTGTGGCTCAAAAAATAAATAAATAAATAAAAAACATGCTTGGTAACCAATGCTTCTGAACCCCCATAGCTTATAATTCAAATACTAAGAGGGGAAAAATGAGGAAATACAACAGAAAAGCACCTGAGGCAACCCCATGATGCAGGACAAGGCAGCCCTATGACCTGCCGCCTTGGCCCTGGCGGTGCTGATGCTGTGGAGGATGGAGGAACCTGTTTGCTGGAAGGGCCGGACACCTGTGGGGGAAACACTGGTGCCTTGCTGTCTCCTCCTCCTGCTCTTCTGGCTACTCCATTTCATGGATGGCACCTTGCTGTCTCCTGCTCCTGCACTTCTGACTGGCCAATGTCATGTCAGTTTCCAGGGCCTGAGTCTTCATTGGATAGCTGGCTGTAACTGACAAAGACCCATGCCCTAAGAACCTCCTGAGACTATATAAACCCCTAAACAGAGAGCTCAAACACAGATCTCAGCTGGACCTCGGAGAGGGAGCAGGAGAGCTTGTTCCCCTCCTGGGTCCTCTCTGCCTGGAGGTTTGGTTTTTCTTGTAGTTGTAATTCTTGTTTCCTGTAAATAAATCCTGACTTACCACTAATCCTATGGTCCGTTTATTCCTTCTTGGAATCTCAGAGACCAAGAACCTGAAACTCCAGCATCACCCACAAGGACCAAGCTAAGGAATTAACTAATCTCACCTTCTATTTTTGCCTTTTCTGTTTTCCTCTTGGTGGTCCCATTGGTCACATCTAATGGAAGCCTAATGGAAGAGAATCAATAACCAAGATTCATACTGTCAGATCTCAGAGTAGGGTGAAGAACAAAGGTATGCCTCAAGGGAAAACAGGAGATGGTTTCCAAAAGGGTGGTTTAATCAACTTGACAAATAATGTCAAAATATACATGAAGCTTTTCATGGAATCATGTTTAATAAGAAAAATTAAAATATTCACGTTAGCTCCAAAAGAAATAGGCTTTATCCAGGGATGAATATGTATGTTAGAAGTAATTCCCTAATTTGGTAAATGAGGTGAAGGCTATATTGATTAGTGGGATGTAAGCACTCCAATTTGTACAAATAATCAACATATTGACTCCCCCCAAAAAATAAATAAATAAATAATAAAAATGTTTAATCCAAAAAAAAAGAAAAGAAATAATTCCCAACTTAAAAATAACTCCAATAGAAAATGAGTAAAAAATATGAAGAAAAATCTCACCAAAGAAAATACATGGATGAGAGAATACTCATTCTATGATATGAATGAGCGTTGCCCAGTTAATTAAAAAGTAATGAAGATAAACATAAAAAAAATGAATAGCAATAAGCACATGAAAATTATTCAATATCACCAGCCATTAGGGAAATGCAAATTAAAACCACAATGAGATATCAATATGCATCTGTTAGAATAGCTAAATTCAAACAGAGTGAAAATACTATATGCTGGTGAAGATGCAGAGAAACTGGATCTCTCATTTGTTGCTGGTGGGAATGTAAAATGGCACAGCCACTTTGGAAAATGGTTTGGCAGTTTTAAAAAAAAACTAAATATACACTTACCATACAATTTATACCAAGGGTATATGCCAACTATACCCTTAGGCATTAATTCCAGAGAAATGAAAATTTATGTCTATACAAAAACCTGTACATATGATTCATGTGTGATATCTTTATTATTAATACCTAAAAACTAGAAACAGTAAAAATGTTCCTCAATAAGTAAATGTTTAACAAAATGATATATCCATGTGTAAAACTCAGCAATAGATAGGAACAAACTATTGATACACACAACTTGGATGGATAACAAAGGCATATGTTGAGGGTTTAAAAAAAAAAAAAGCCAATTTCAAAAGATCACATAATACATGATGCAATTTATATAGAATTACTGAAATGACAAAATTACAGAGATAAAAAACAGATCACCCAGGGGAAAGTGGGAGAGAGAGGGATGGCTGGGATGGCTGTGACTATAACACAAGGAACCCATCTTTGTGCTGATGCAACAGTTCAGTGTTTCAACTGCTGGGCAGAATACAGGAATCTACACAAGCTACAAACACAGAACTAGGTATGCACAAGTATCAATGTCAATATCCTGCTCTGCAGGAAACTTCTTGGGGGGAAAAAAACTTCCTTTGGTTCCATAATTATTTGAAAATAAAGAGGTTTTACCATTTATTAATAAATATGTAAATTTACCTTTGTATTTAAGATGCTACTTTTCATAGAAAATTCATGAACAGCAACCTGAAAGAGCACAGTAGAGATAACTATCTGGTCCACATGCATTATCTTAGATACCATGTAAATCCTACTGAAAAGTACATTGGAAAGTTGACAAGACAAGTTATCACATTGTGGCAACTAACTCCTATAACACCAACTCAATATAGTCCTCAAGTCCTAAAATGCATGGAGAATTTGTAAAGCAATTTAAGCAAATAAAATGAAGATAATTATTCATAAAATAAGATAATATGAAAAATAATAAAATACTATTAGAAAGTAGAACTAGAGCAAAAGCAAAGCAAGAATATCGACATCATAAAAAAAGGAAATGGCTTATGAAAAAGTAGTCTCTAGGAAGATGAAATGTTATTTTACACAATAAGCTTTTCCATGTTTGTTAATTGGTTTTAATGGATTCATAAATTATGTGTATATATGTGGGTTTTTCTAAAAATTGATTCGTGGGGTTTATCTCCAGTCAACTAATAAAATAATTTCTAGTTTAAAAGAGTACCAAATTGGGCAGCACCTGTGGCTCAAAGGAATAGGGCACTGACCCCATATACCAGAGGTGGCGGGTTCAAACCCAGCCCTGGCCAAAAAAACCGCAAAAAAAAAAAAAGTGTATAAAAGAGTATCAAATTCAAAAGAAAATAATCTGGGCATAGTGGTCCATGCTGTAGTAATAGCTACTTGGACCCTGGGAGGCTTACTTGAGTTCAAGTGCAAGCCAGGCAACATAGCAAAATCCCATCTCTAAAAAATAAAATATAAAGAAAATATCACTTTTTTTTTTTTTTTTTTAGAGACAGAGTCTCATTTTGTCATCCTGGATAGAGTGCAGTGGCATCACCATAATTGACTACATCCTGAACTCCTAGGCTCAAACAATCTTCCTGCCTCAGCTTCTCCAGTAGCTGGGACTATAGGCCAACACGCCTAGCTAATTCTTTCTATATTTGGTAGAGTTGGGATCTCTTTCTTGCTCACATTGGCCTAGAAATCCTGACCAAAAGCAATTGTCCCACCTTACTTCGAAGAGTACTAAGATTATAGGAGTCAGCTACTTCCCCCAGGCCAGAAAATATAGTAACTCAAAGGACGGCCTTGTTAATAAAGAAAGATAAATTGTCAAACAGAAAATAAAAGGAATAAACTCACAGCACATAATTTCTCCTTTGAAGAGAAAATGCACAGCATTAATTCCCCTTTTGTTTTGTTTTGATCACACAACCTAGGGCTCAACATGGTTATCTTTAAACTTAACTTGTTATCTCTAAAAGTTCATTTTTTTCACAGTCTTGAAGAGTCCTAAATGGAGAGCAGGAGTGTGAGTTCTTCCTGCCAGACCAGATTTCAAGGACCCAGATAAGACAGTGTTGCAAAAAATATAAAAGTACAAGGCAGTTGTTTCACAGCCAGTTTTGTTATCAGTTGGCTGCAATCACTTTTTTCTTTCTCTTTTCCCCAAAACAAAACCCCTAAAATCCCCTGTTTTCTCTGTACTGACACTTCTTTCTTTCTCTTGTATTATGCCCTTCTCACCTGTAGAAAGTAAAATAAACTTTCTTTCTTTAAAAATATTCTAATCTTTAAGGTAAAATCAACTTTTTCCTTCTTACTACTTTAATCTTTGTGTGAGAAATCTTTTTATCATCCCTCATAAGAAAACACACCCTGATAGTATCTGTTTTTCCTACTGTTGTGACCACTAGGAGAACAAAAACTATCCATTAAGAAAACAGACGGAATTTAATACAGAGAAGTTTTACACAGGTGGTAGAAGAGTCAAGAAGCCAATCAGAGAATGCTGAAGTAACCCAAAGATAAGCATCTTCGATAAGAAAAGACAAGGAGAAGAAGCGTGATACCAGAAGGGCTTGGACTATGCTATGAAAATAGATTCCGTGCAGAAATGTGACTAATGAGAAAGATACTGAAGGGTGGGAGTGTTGTGGAAATATCCAGACATTTCTTCTCCTACCTCCATCTCCGGCCAGTACTTTTCACAGCTTGAACCCTCAGTCAGAACGTTGCTGAACGTTTGGCTGCCTATTCCCCCACCCAGAACCAAACGCACAAGAAGTGAGGGAAATGAGGGAAGCATGGTTTATTCCAGCACCAGCAGCCTGAGGAGATGGCAGACTATTGTCTCAAAGATCATCTCATCTCCTTACTGAGCAACTGATAAAATATAAAGAGGATTGAGGCAGAAAGCAAACTTGGTGCAAATCATCACAACTTGCTCAAGAGTAATCAGCAAAAACTAGGCCATATGGTGGATCTCCTCATTAGCAGTCCGAGTTAGTCTCTGGACTCTTTTTTTTTTTTGGCCAGGGCTGGGTTTGAACCCGCCACCTCCAGCATATGGGGTCAGCGCTCTACTCCTTTGAGCCACAGGTGCCACCCTCTCTCTGGACTCTTGATCTGTTTTTCCTCAAGGTCATTTTCTTTTCTTTCTTTCTTTCTTTTTTTTTTTTTGTTGAGACACAGTGCCACCCTATGCCCCTGAGCAGAGTGCAGTGGGCGTGGTAACTCAGTGCAACCTCTGACTCGGGCTGTGGGCATCCCGCTGCCTCAGCCTCCGGAAGCCGCTGGGATTACAGG
>CAUYRH010060993.1:0-103269 GCA_963574655.1 Perodicticus potto | reverse complement strand
AAGAACTATATGGTATGATTCTTCATTTTTTTATTTTTTATTCTTTTAAAGACAAGGTCTCACTATGTGATCCAAACTGGCATGGAACTCCTAGACTCCAGTGAGTAGTTAGGACTATAGGCATATAACATGCACCTGGCTGCCGATTCATTTTCATGACACCCAATTATGAAGTAGATTTCTTGTGTTTAAAGGGATTCTACTATAGGCTCTGGTTTAGACAAGTATTCTGCAATGTGGAAAAGCCTCAAATGAATGGAGTCGCTTACATTTCTTCTCAATGGAAGCTACTGAAATGAGATTCTAACACTGTTCTCTGGGCTGTACCTTCTAATTAAATACAATATGTGGAAATAGGTAGTATCACTACTCAACTTTGGAGAAAGGTTTGATTAATTACGTTTAACCCTTATATTTGTATCTAAGTACACAGTGATTAATCTGCAGAACAAGAGTTGTTTGCAAATGTACATGTAAAGGAGTACATTCCCTCAAGGTGTTTCCATCTCATTAGAACCTACTACACAGGGCTCTATATCTCCCTGCTCTGTTTAGTACAATGTACTATGCACTACCCATAGCAGACATTCAATACCTATTCAAATGCTGAAATTATACAAACTGTCCTGAATTCTTCATTATTATTAATACAGGTTAAGCCCCCCAACTCCTTAGGAATATAAATTGGCCATGACTGCTAAAGATAAAAGTCAAACCAAAGGAGGTCTTTGGTTTCAAAGAAAGACATCAGGCTTGGGATTCCTCTTCTTAATCTTCTATTTTAACAACCAGGCAACTATTACAACCCTCTCTCTGCAGAACTACCCAGCCCTTGGCAACTAGGTTCTCTAGGACTTACTCATCTAGCCCCATGCTGGAGTAGGGGGAAGTTAGTGTCACTGCTGCCTCCCCACAAGTGGATTAAGTATCCCTAAACCAGAGGAAGTACTAACGTGGGCAAAGACAGACAGGAAACACACAATAAAGCATCACGTTCATCTCTTGGTGAGTTTTCACCACATGGCTTAATCGAAGTATCCTTTTCTGAAATGCAAAATTCTTTAAAAGTAAAATCATTCAACTCTAATTGCAAGATTCAATGAATATGAAAGATGTGTGTGTGCGTGCATGTGTGTGAGAGAGAGAGAGAAACCATCTGTGTAGCAGAGGGGTGGACAAAAGGACAAGTTAGCAGAAACAAATGGGTAAGGCCATGAGAGTGACTCCTACTGAGAATAAGCATTTCATTAATTCACATTTCAAAAAGGAAGAAAATTCTGCTTCTCATTTAAAGTGCCATAATCCACCATGACACAGTTTATAAAAAGCACAATATCAAATCTATTGCATTCTTGAAAGCCTGCTACAGCTTTAAGTCGTCTTGAATATAGAAAGGTTGAGCAGGCACCACCACCAAAACAGCTCAAGGGCTCTCATTTTATCATGCTATTAATATGTTCGTTAGGACGATGTAAAATCACTGGCTTAGTTTACACACCGATGACAACCAGGGAAATACCCCGCTGTCCCCTCCTGTCCAATGAGCTGTGCTATTATTATTCACATCTGAGAAGAGTCGCCTGCATCATCATAAACGAGATGAGGCCAATCACTGCACCTCCAGGGCTGAAATCTGAGTCACCTTCATGCAAATTCAGCTGTGCACCATCGTCACTGCTCCATTACCTCAGCTTTCTTTGGAGTCTTAGAAAAACCTTAGATTACGAACGCAGGGCAAATATAATCTCTCAAGGAAGAATTCGTCTCCTAAAGAAAAGTAACAGAATAAAACATGAAACACAACACATGACAGGCTTCCTTCCTTCCTATTTTTAGGACAAAATGTCATTTAAGTGTCAATAACACTACTGATATTGTTGATTAAAAATGATAAAAGAAGCTCATCCACAGAAAAAGAAACAAATAGCCAAATGAACAAAAAGCCCCACTCCCTAGAAGTAATTAATTTTAGAGTTTACATGTTTTCTCTGCATTTATTTCTAGGCTCATTCGAATAGAATATAATGAAAATAATAATCACAATCGCATATATTAAATACGTGCATTCAAAACAAACACCTGGCTATGTGACACGTATTTTTCTATAGCTTGCTTTTGTAAAAATGACAATCTAACATGGACAACTCTCTATGTCAACACACCTGTATCCACCTTGCCTTTTAAAAGCAGCCACTGGGCAGCACCTGTGGCTCAAAGGAGTAGGGCACTGACCCCATATGCTGGAGGTGGCGGGTTCAAACCCAGCCCCGGTCAAAAACTGCAAAACAAACAAACAAACAAACAAAAACCCAGCCACTTAGTATTCTATCCTACCACCAAAAATTTTTAATCATTTCCAGATTCAAGGGCATTGAGATGGTTCTGAATTTTCACTGTTAAAAGTAATGCAGAATTGAATATTCTTGCATTATCAACACATTACACCATTATATGAGCTTTTATCAGAGGGTAGGGTCTGTAAGGCAGAAAACAGTTGGGCAAAGTCAATACCTGGTTTCCATTTTGGTAGGTGCTGCCCAAATTCCCTGCAAAAACGTTATTCCACTCCCACTACATCGTCTAGCCAATAGAGAATCTAAGTGCTCATTTACTCACACGTTCCTCAACACCAACCCCAGCGGGTCTGGGAGGCTTTATAACAATATCTGTGAGTGGCTTATGGAATGATTATCACATTTTCTTTGGTAAATGGCACTAGGGTTGGCTTCTTTGGACTCATAGTAAAGGTCCTCACCTGCAAGACAAAGGCCCTGTGAGGAGAAATGGCACAGAGATGACAGCTAGGACATATCTGGCATAGCATACAAGGTGGCTACCAAGCAAATACAGAGAGGACGAACACTGGCTGGGACGCGCCTCACGAATTTTACTTCCCTTAAAATGTTCCCTCCCTGTTTTGTTGATTTTTAAAATGTGTGCAGAATGATATAGCAGCTGTCTTCCTGCCCCCTAGAATGAAAACAAAACGCTGCCTCATTTGCTTTGGATTAAATATTGGAAATAACAGTAAGCTCTATAAGTTTGCCTTGCTCTCGCCCCAGAGGCAACTGCTATCCAGAATTTGCTGTATTATCTATCCAATCCACGTTTGTATGCATTTACAACGTAGCATCTATACAGGACCTATGTTACTTTGTGTGATTTTCTTGAAAAATTGCATCATTTTTGAGCATATGCATGCCCACACTTGTCTTTATCACTTAATATTCAGTTTCTGAGATCTAACCAGGATGATACACAGCCATCTAATCCATTTATTTTCTCCACTCTATGATGTTCTGAGTAATCTAGTCCTTCACTGATGGACATTTAGGTTGACTGCAGTCTGCTACAGTCACAGAGCTACGGTGAACACCCTAAGCCTGTCTCCTTGATAGCTTCTTTAGGGTATAAACCTTGAAGGGGACTCAGTAGGTGATACTTAAATACATTGAAACCTTTATCGAATGTTGCAAATTGTTGTAAAATTCATAGATTTTTACAATCTATGCTCCCAGCAGCAATATATTAGAGTTCTGATTTCCCTCTTCTCTCAAACATGGCATTAACCGGCTATCTAAAGTTTGCCCATCTGGCTGTCTATGAAATAAGATGTTTGTTACTTTAATTTGCAATCTCTAATTACAAACCAGGTTGAGCTTTTGTTAATTCCTACATACATTCTTTGCCTCCTCTCTCACCCCACTGTTTTCTTATTGATTTTCAAGGGTTCTTTACATATGCTGGATACCAAGCCTACATCTGTTATTTATGTTATCAATATTGTTTTCCTATGTATTTCTTGTCTTTTAATTTTGTCTTTCTACTTAATAGCATCTCTCAGAAGTGCGATTTAAAAACCTAACAATTTAGGAGCTGGCAAAGGAAACCACCATTCCCATAACTATAAGCATCAAAGGTATTTTCTGAGGCCTTATTTCACATTAAACAAGTTTTATCCCATAAATAAACTCAACTTAAAAGCACAACTGACAGTACAAAGGAATTAACTTCAAAATAAACCTTAAGAAATTGTGTTAGCTCAGGTAGGAACAAATACTCTGAGATAGTTGCTGATTCCTTTCTCCTAAGGAAAAAAATAAATCTCAAGCAGAATCGCCAGACAGAAGGATGCATAAAAACCACTGAAGCTTCTGATGCATTTTGCTAAATTTTCTTCTACGAAAATTGTCCCAATTTCATTATGAGCAGCAGCGTCTGTGCATTCGTTTCCCACATCTTCATAGGAGACTGGTAAACAAATACCAACACACA
Organism: Perodicticus potto; assembly: GCA_963574655.1. Taxonomy (NCBI): domain Eukaryota; kingdom Metazoa; phylum Chordata; class Mammalia; order Primates; family Lorisidae; genus Perodicticus; species Perodicticus potto. The sequence goes on along the minus strand of CAUYRH010060993.1, from coordinate 98,994 downwards.
AATATCAATGGAGTCAACAAATAAAGAAACCTTACTGTTACTTCATAATTTTTTTAAGAATAATGAATTTTCTGTATTTGGTGAAGTGCAACTATTTTTTAATTGCCAAATTAAAAAAAAAAAAACTACTATCCATCCAGTAATTATCTTACAAAGGTGGAGTGGGGGTGAGAAAGGAAAATAATAGTTTGAAAACTCATGCCAAAGAAAGGAGTGATACAGGATATAAAAGAAGCTTTTGATTTTGTAAGTGTATTTCATCAGGCCGAACAGAATACTGAAAATCATTCTTCACTTCCCAAGTGCATTGGAGGCATTAAAAGGCATATCAATGCCCCAGGAAAAGCCAGCAACTTCTGGAATGTTTTCTCACTGTTTAAACAGTACAAAATTCAGTAACCTTCATAGTTAATTGGGTAACACAGCCAACCTCTCTGAGAACCTTTCTGTTATCTTTCCATCTCATTTACTCATCCTAGATCATAGGACAAAACCAAAAGGCAAAAGGGGAGGGCAGATGCCACAAGACTCCTACAAAAGAAAGCTTTAGAATGAAAATGTAAAAAACCTGCATATTTTGGTTTACTGCTCACACTCTTTAAAAAAAACTTTAAAATAACAGATACTTCATTTTCTTCTTCCTTGCAAGAAATCATTTGTGATGTTTACTGTTTTTAAGCCTCTTCTGGGTCAACTTTGAGAAACTATCTTTAAGCTCAACAGAGATACATTTTTTCTTCTGTTCCAACACATACTGTTTAATCTCAAGAGCAATTACTGTGTTTTCCAGGGTTTGCTCTTAAATATCTAAAAGGTCTGTGGAGAGATGAGTGGTCTGGGGAAAACCCACTACTAGAAAAGAGAGCTGATGATCTAGCAAAGCCGATGGTCTACCCAAACTGAACAGCACTCAAAACGCCAAGGACAGACCAATGAGTCTCCTGCTGAGTCAAAGGTGATTCCAAATGCAAGTTTTGGCACTGTTAATACAGGCCATTAGACTGAGATCTGAGGAGGATACCACCTTCCTGCTTATAGACTAATTTCATCCACACCATCCCAAAGGTGTCCACCATGTACCTGTCCCAATAAAATATAATCTGCAAGAAAAGAAGGACCTCTGCTTTTGGTCCTTTGTCCGTTTTGCTGCAGTTTCCCCAGCACCTGTAACAATACCCAGCACACAGATCTGTGCACATAGATAGAACTGTGTTGAATTACTCAATGAATAAATGATTCCTTTATTTATTCAATCAGTGTGACCCACAAGTCTCCATTTCTAAATACCACTTTTTTATCCAGTGGTTGAGAAGAAATCATATGGGAAAGTTTTGGACATAGAAAGTAGGAATTCCAGAGACCAATGGACTATTTGCATTATTATTTGAAGTTTCAATCCCTTTTGTTTTTCGTACTAAGAGTACGATAGCATAGTGATTAGGAACACAAGATTATGGAGGGAGAGGACCAAATTCCAGCTCCGTTACTTCTAATTTTATATCCTCGGGCATGTTTTTAAACCTCTCTTCAAGAAAAACAGATATTTATTGTGTCTATTTCACATTGACAATGTAAGTAGCACATAGGACAAATTGTATAAAGTATTCACCACAGCAACTAAGCACATAATAAGTAGATAATAAATCAAAACTCTGATTTTATTGTGTATGTTTGGTCAAAGAAGTAGAAAAGGAAGTGTATAACAGCTCCTATTGTAAGTGATAACCAACTGCCCACAGATTGCCAGTCTCTGTTCAAGACACTCTCCTTTTGGGTTTCTTATAAAACAAGGAAACAAAAACTCAATTACTGGGTGACTGGCATTCTACAATCCGCTTCTGAATCTACCAGGGTATTTTTTAATCAGTCCTGTCAGAAGCATTCTAAAGTCTCTTCCTAAATGTTCAGGAACGACAGCATTACAGACCATGTAAAATAAGACTCAGAAAAAGGTAAAGATTATACAAGTGCACTTGTATATAACTCATCCCTCTGCTATTTGAAAATTCTGAAATGCCTCAGATAAATTACTTTGAAAGAATGACAACAAGTAGAATGCGAAACGGCATTTATTAACCAGAGCAACAAATCAAAGTTTCCATTTTACTTCTCTAAAGATTGACATCATAAACATAACCATTACCTATTAAAGTTTAGTATAAAAAGTAACCATGAAAGACAAACTGGAGGTCAGACTCTATCTGACTTTAAGACTTACTCGAATAATACAGTAATTGAGATAGTTTGGTATCAGCATCAACATAGACGATAGAGAGAGCTTAGAAATAGACCCAACAAAATTAACTGATTTTGTTGACACAAAGGCAAGGCAAGGGGAAAAAGTCATCATTTCAGCAAATGATGCTGAAACATCTGGACATCCATATATAAAACATTAAACTTTAATCCACATCTTAGAACATACAGAAAAATTAACTCAAAATGCATCATAAAACCTAAAACCATAAAACTACTAGAAAAAAACATACAGAATATTTATGACTTTAGGTTAGGCAAAAAACTCTTATGTAAGACATCAAAATTATGATTAAAGAAAAACAATAATTGAGTCCATCAAAATTAAAAACTTCTGCTCTTCAAAAGACATTATTAATAGAAGGAAAAGGCAAACCACAAACTGGAAGAAAATATTCACAAAGAGTATATTTGATGGATCCCAAACAAATAAGGAACTCTCAGAATGCAGTGAGACAAATGATCCAATTAAAAAAATGGGAAAATGATTTGCACAGATATTTCACCAATAGAAGATACATGATGACCAATAGGCTCACCAAAAGATATTCTACATCATTGGCCATTAGGGAAATGCAAATATCCATAATGAGATAATATTACATGCCCATCAGTATACAAACCTATCAAAACTTCAAAAGACTGGCCATACCAAGTGTTGGAGAGGATATAAGGAAATGGAATTCTCAGACACTGCTAGTGAGAATATAAAATGGCAAAAGCACTTCAGAGAAAAAGTTTGGCACTTTCTTAAAAAGTTAAATGTATGCTTACTGTGTGATTTAGCTGCTTCACTCTCAGACACTCACCTAAGAGAAATCAAAGAAAGCATCCTTCTAAAGACCCACACACAAATATTGATAGGAGTTTTGTTGGCAATAGTCCAAGACTAGAAACAATCCCAAATGTTTTATCAAGGAAGGAATGGAACAGCAAACTGCGGCACATTTATATAAAAGAATACTATTTAGTAATATGAAGAATAAGCTACTGATACACACTACCAAACAGCTGCATTGCAAACTATCTGAGTGAAAGAGACCAGGCCCCTCCCCATATGAACCCGTATTTATTTAACTCTGAAAATCATGGACTCATCTTTAGTGAGTGGTTACCTGGGGATGAGGAGAGAGAGGCTCAGGCGGGAAGGAAGGACTTACAAAGAGGCACAAGGGGCACAGTGATCATTATCTTGCTAGTGAGAATCAGTACCTAGAGCAGTGGTTTTCAACCTTCCTAATGCCACATCCCTTTAATACAGTTCCTGTGGGTCGTGACCCACAGGTTGAGAATCGCTAACCTAGAGGAATAACGTGTCTATATTGATCAGACTGTACACTTTCAACATGTGCACTTTATCACGTGTCCATTAGGCCTCAATAAAACTGTTTAAAAAAATAACAATAACTAGTGTGTTTTCTGAGCTATAGTCTGCATGTACTATGCTGACATTTCTATTTTTGCCTATTATCTCACATGGTCTTACCAGCTGTAAGGGAGGTATTTTTTTACTCCTAATTTACAGAGCGTGAAGAGAAGTAAATATTATATCACTCATAGACTGAAATTTCTTTTTATTTCCCAATAAACTCTGTATCATACTGACTACTTATGATAGGGACCGTCCTAGGAACCAGGGGATGCAAGATGTGGAGGCCATGTGGTCCTAGGCTCACCTGACTTATAGTCTACAAGAGTGACAATGACTAATGGTAGAAGAAAGGATAAATTGATGAGGACTATAAATGGAATACCAGAAAAATTCCATGAAGGAAGCGGGTGGAGAGTGGAGGAGGAAAAAGTGGAGGGATGAGGAGGAAGAGCTAAGGAAGGCTTCAACGTAGAAAGCAGTGTTTGAACTGGGTCTGACTAGCTGGATGGGATTTTGCAAGAATGGTTGAAGACAGAAGATACACAGAGCAAATTATCAGCATTTCTGCTGCTATTTTTCACGCTGGTCAGTACCCAGTTTGTGCAAATACACAAAATCTAAAAATAATGAAATAGTTCAGTACTCAGTCTTCAGCCAAGTTTAATGGCTGTGAAAGGGCAGTGAAGTATCTATTTTTAAACTACCATGTATGTTTTGTCTCTTTTGTTCACTACGGTATCCCCAGGACCCTGCTGGGCAAACAGTTAGCACTAAATCAATATCTATGAAACTAATGAATAAACTAAAATTCCAGACAGCACTGAAGGGGGCAATAATTAATAAACAATTATGGGTAATACTGCTTCAAGCTAATCACAACAAATTGTTTCTATTAATAGAATCTTTAATTAAAAATTTGTAGTAATAACAGTAGCCGTTGACATGTACCGAGTGCTTCCCTTTTTTGCATGCAAAGGCATTATTTCATAGAATACTTCCCAACAACTTTGCAGTATTACTATTATTGCTTTTCTACCAATGGGAAAACAGACTTTCAGAGGTTAAGTAATTTTGCTTCCAACATCACACACATCTAGCGCACGGCACCAACAAAATCAAAACCCAGTCAATAGCTCATAGGCAGCCAAAAGACCTCCCATGCCAAGGCAGAGTTTGAAGCAATGCCTTCTAGGTGTGAGAGCTGGGTCTTCAAATCCCAACTCTAGGGGATACTCTGAGTTGTAATCTGACAACACTGCTTCTTTTTTTTTTTCTGAAACAGTCTCACTATGTCGCCCCTCAGTAGAGTGCTGTCACATCACAGCTCACAGCAACCTCAAACTCTTAGGTTTAAATAATTCTCTTGCCTCAGCCTCCCAAGTAGCTGGGACAGCAGATGCCCACCACAATGCCTGGCTATTTTTTTGTTGTAGTTGTCATTGTTGTTTAGTGGGGTTGGGATCAAACCTGCCTGCCTCAGTGTATGTGGCCGGAGGCCTAACCACTGAGCTACAGATGTCAAGCTATAACAACACTGCTTCTGATAACCACTAATTAAAAAAAATAACAATAAAGGCCAAATTAAGAAAGAAGCCCCCAGTGACAAGGCTGCTGCCTGGCGCCGGGCACAGAATTAGCTGTCCTTAGAGAAGATGACCCTAGTTGCCTCCCCTTCTAAGGAATTTTCATGACAGTCAACAAATTGGATCTAGGCAGAAAGCCACAGGGCCTTCACCCTGGCAAGAACATCCATCTTCTAAGATGGTGCTCAGGCTAGGCCATAGGTCTCAGGTCACAGAATAGAGTAAAATCAACAGGCCAAATGATGAATCATACCCACGACCCTGAGCTCAGTGATTTGGTGTGCTCAACCAGACTTCACTTGCCATCTGAAACCATCAGGGAGTCTTTTAAAAATACACAGTGCAAGGCTACTCCTACACTCCAGGTCTAGCCATAGCTACTTTTACGCTTAAAATTTTGCCAGTTTATTCCAAAGATTAGCTAACTTGCAAATCACTCTTATCAACCACAAAATAGATCCACATCACAGAGAAAAACTGCTGTCATGATACACATTGAATTTTCATCTCTCTGATTTCACAATAATTAGAAGGTAAACTCACAGTATGTGGTCAACTTAAAAAGAAAATCCAGTTCCTAAACTCTTTGAAGACTCAGAGACCACAGGTTATAATCTCTACAAAGAAAATTTGAAACAATAAAACATGAGAGAAAATGCTATTGTTGCATTCTTCTAATTACTCTATATTTTTATACAACAAAAATAAGGTAGTGTATGTCTAAAATTCAAAACCAACCTCATTTGGGTTTTGGTTTGTTTTGTTTTTTACCTTGAAAAATAAAGTACACATTAAAATGTTTCAGAGGCAAGTCCAACTAAATATCACAAGCTGCCAATACCCAGGTCAAGGACAGAATTGAGGCTGGGCGTCCTGGCTCATGAACCTGTAATCCCAGCACTTCAGGAGGCCTAGACTTGAGGCCAGGAACATAAGACCAGTCTGGCAACATTTTGAGACGTTGTCTCTACAAAAATTTTTAAATTAAAAAATAAACAAGGCATGATGGCCTGCATGCACCTGTAGTCCTAGCTACTCAGGAGGCTAAACCAGTAGGATCGCTTGAGTCTAGGAGTTCAAGGTCACAGTGAACTATAATCTCATCACTGGACTCCAGGCTGGGTGACAAAACTCTGCCTCCTACAAAAAGAAAAAAAAGATAAAGAATTGAATGTGTTTCAATCTCTGTGTCCCAGGGGTTAAGAGACTGCAGGGTAATTAAAAGACTGCACAGCAATTAAAAGTAGTATTTTTGTCTGAAGATCAAACCAGCATGCTATATTTAAAAAAAGAAAGAAAAAGAGCCTCAGGCTGATTTTCAAAGGGTTCTATTTAATACCAGAATAATCTAAGAGCTGTTTAACCCTTCATGTGGAGGAAAACATAAATCATCCACACAAGCCCACTGGACAGCCAGGTCATTTAGACGCAAGAATCAAGGGAGGAGAATGAGTCACGAATTAAACTGTACTTTCATTCAGTAAGCATTTACTGAGTCTGTGCTATATCCCCTGTATTCTTTTAGATTCTGGGACACAGCAGTAAACCAAATTAGACATTTTCTCATAAAGTTCAAACTGAGCTTAAAGTACAAAAATATTAATTTGGGAGTTAGCTGTCATGGTCATAGGCATTTATGCATATGGCGGGGGGGGGGGGGGAAGGGACCATAAGAGATAATAGGATTATCCATTCCTGGAGAAACAAAAGAAAAACCAAAGAAAGGAATAATCACAAAACGTGAATGTTCTTTCTTCCTAGTAGATAACTAGGACTCTCATGGAAAAAGACCCAAGTCCATTGAGGGCCACCTCCCCATTTTTATTTGTGCGAAACACAGGGGACACCATCTGGAGGCAAAGTCCCTACTCCACTGCCAGTGGTGTCGGGGCTGCAACTTAATTTCAAATGCAAAACGAATCACGCATGTGCTCCCCTGGTCCCCACTGCCTGACTGGGCTCCATCGTCCCCTGCTCTTCCCCCATCAGTGACAATCTATGCAGGACCAGCAACCTCTGTGGGCTCAGACTCTATTCATTCCACGGGCATTCTGACGAAGAGAGTGTTCACTAAAAAGGATTCACGAGGTTCATACTATGGAAAATTGAAAGCTTTATTTCTCAAAAAGGGTTATTAGCAGGCTGTTGGGTGGCCCAGGTTGAGAAGCAGAGCCCAGGCCAGCAGCGGGGTGCACTTGTTTCAGAGACCAAAGGAACAAGATTTTATATGGAGAGAAGTATAACAAATATTTCTGAAGAGAAATCACGCCCGTGTATAATCGTGCTTCATCACTCCTATCTCATCACGGCTGGAAAGTCAGTGTTAAGGTGTTTCTGGGGTACCCTTGGCCTGGAGCGTCCATTCAGTTCGCAGACAGCCTAGAATTTTAGTTTTAGTTCACAATAGTCTTAAAGAAAACTGAGAAGTGATGGTCTGTGAGGGATGAGGGATGAGTCAAAGAGTAGAGTCAGGGCACCAGGGCTAAAAACTTGGGTTCTTACCTTGAAAGGGCTGTTCTTAAGCCTGCAAAATTTATCTACATCATGGCAAAATGGAAATGATAAAAACTTATAGGGAAAAAAAGACACTCTTTTTCAAAAAAGCCAGAACACTTGTCTTATTAATAACACATTATCCATATCTTGCAAAATGGCTCTAAATAATGCTAAATATTACAAATTTGAACACAGGAGCATAGTCTGGCTTGGGATATATTCTTGTTGTAAAACCAACCACCTTGGTATATGTTGCTGTTAACTTGGTTAAAGAGCCATTCTTTTTCTCTAGCCAGTCTACGAGTCAGTTGCTTAAAATTACAATGAAAACCCTTGTCATAGACAGATTAAAAGTTGTGGATGTATAAAAGGTGATGCTGCAGCAACTTCCATCCAAAGAGTTCAATGTACTTCACACATATCTCATTCCACCCTCACAGGTTTTTTTGCTTTTTAACTGAAAACAACTTTTCTGGGCAGATGTATAAAGGATGGCTTCTGGTGCTTAATATATTTCAAACCTATTTTTCCCTCTCTAAGGTATTACTTTTCAGCTGAAGTCTTCTAATTTTAATAGGTAACTAATTCAGAAAGTAATACCTCTAAAATAGACATTGTACCAATCCTTCTTAATTCTATACACCTCCCTCCCTTTCCCTGAATGAGCATTGTATCCTTTATTTGCCTTAATTATGTCAGCTTTGTTCTTGAACAAATTATCCAGTCAAATATTCTGGAAGCATTTGCTGCAAAAGTTCTTCCTAATGTATTTACCAACGCAGCTTCCTCCTTAATGAAGAAAGGGGGGGCTGCAGGCTTCCGTCTACCCTTTTTCACCCTATTCTATTAGCTTCTGTCAACTCTAGCTCAAAAAGAAGGTCACTGGTTTGCCAAGTGTCAGCCAGTGTCACCTCAAGAGTCAGTCAGGATAAGCACAAAGAACTAAGATGTGGGAGGTGTTTAGTTAAACAGGGCCAGGAAGGAGGAGAAGTTCAGGTAATTGTACCGCACATTTTATGCAAAAGAAATGAAAACTAGAGAGAGAAAGAGAAAGGGGGCGTGGAGGAGAAAGAGAGAAAAAGGTTCGGAAACAGGAAGAGGTAGGCAGGAAAAGTAGGGAATTTCCCCCTCCCCCAACACCTGCTCCCTCTCAGGCCCCACCCCTGGCAGTAAAGAGTCCTCCTACCAGGCAAAGATTGCACATGTGCATGCTACTCTTAGCAAGGCTTCCTTGTCTCCAATCTGAGGACAGGAGAGGTGCAGAAATGTCTTTTAAAGGGGAGAGGTCAATGACCTCACTTGTCTGCTTTGCTGTCATGTCCCCAGGGAGACCCCAAGGTGAGGACATCAACCAGAGGTAACTCAAGCCTAAAGCCACTCCTCTCAGAAGTCTCTGGGATTTCTTCCTTTTTGTCTGAAATGAGTTGGTCCAGAAATTCATATCTCCTCAAATTACAACTTACACAATCCCCGGAAGACACTACTCTCCCCAGGAACATTTTCTCCAAGTGGGTTTCAAGGGAAACGTTCATGTTTCTGCCGAGGCAGGCATAGCTGATGGTTTTCTGAAGAGCTGATGTGAATCCACTCTCAGAAGATGAAATGAACTTCTCCTGAGATGAGACTCCTTCTCAGGGCCATCTGCTTAGGCTGGTTCAGAAAGGTCTCCTAGCACCATGCTCTCTCAACAGACAGTAGACTACACCTCCTGAAACTAAATTCTGGCTCCCTCAGCCTATACTATACGTTCCATGGCTTCCCAACTGTTCCGTGCAACAATCCTTAAGATGGTCAGTAACATCCTTGGTACTCTGGTTACTGCCCACCTTTTGCCTTCTGCTGCAAGCACTCTCCACAAGCAACTACCTTGGACTTCACTTATTTCCTGGGGCTGCCAAGCCCTCTGACCCCACAGGGCCTGAGCACCAGCTTTGCATTGTCCCCTGAGATGTTATCTCACTGGACTTCGCCTATGTTTCCTTCAGCTCCCAGGTCACTTAGAGAATTCTTCTCTGCCCAAACACTTCTTCCCTCCTTCGCTACATAATCCCACAGAACCTTCTTTCTTTTCTTTATAGTACTCAGCATAGCCTTTATTGTTCACTCACCATTTTCAGGGGGTTGTGGAGAGGCTGATTGACTAAGTGTCCATCTCCCTTCTTAATAGTAAGGGCCAGGAAAACAAAGATCTTGTGTGTTTTTGTTCATCATTAGGTCCCTGATACATAATGCTCAGTAACTACTGGATGAATAAATGGACAAATATGTGCTTGTTTTCCATTTCCTCTCTGCCCATTCATTCAACAAATTAGCAGACCCAGCCATCCCCCTCCATACCCTCAAAACTGCTCTTTCCTTTGCACCACCCAAAGGACCAATCCAGTGGACACTTTTCAACCTTTAACCTCCTGGACACATATGCCATAAACTTCTATCTCAAAACTTCCCTGCCACATCAGGTTCTCCAAGACTGGGCCTAGCCTTTTGCATCTCTTCAGAGGTTCATTCTCCCTGTCCTGAATCTACTGGTATGTCCCAGAGTTCTTCTCAAGGCCACATATTTTCTCACAATCCTCTCTCTGGTGATGTCACACTCTTCCTGGACACCTACTCTGCGACTGAGTCCCAAACTTATAGCTCACTTCAGACTTGGAACTAGGAGCAGATGGATTTTCCTATCCTAATCACAAGACCCCCTGCCTGTTTTTTCAGCCTCACTCCTTACTGTCATCCTCTTTGCTGTCTTACCTCACCTCCAGCAAGGCCAGCTTTCTCTTTGACCTTCGCCTACTTTCTTCTGCCACAGGGCCTTTGCACATGCAGTTCCCTCTGCCTGAAATACACACAGCCCTTTAAAATTAAAGTCTACTCACTCTTCAGATCATAGGACAGGTGACTACAGGAAAGCCTCCTAGGACTCTTTGCATCAAATCTTCCCATCACCAGCTCCCATAACACTGTGTCCCTCTCCTGTCTGGTAACTCTTGAAGCTGCAACTGTACATTCATTTCTGTGATTGCTTCTATTGCTTTGCCTTTTTAAAAAAATGTCAGAATATTAGTATGCATTTTATTTATAGAATTTGTTTTTGTATGGACTGAGTCAAAAGTATAAGTGTGTCCATCATCCAGATAGTATACAGTGCACCCAAAAGGTGTGCATTTACCCATTCCTTCTTCTCCCTTTCCCCCTGAATTTGTGATTACTTAAATATACTTGTCTTCCTTATTAGCAGTGAGCTCCATAAGGGTACATATGTATCCTTGTATTTGCCATTGTATCCTAAAACCAAGAAAAATATCTTGTACATTATGGCACTCGATAAATATTTGTTTTATATATGAATTCCTAACTAATACCCATGTAAGAATCAGTATAGAATAATAATAAATAGCACAGGTTGTGAACTAAATAGACTTGACTTTGTTAGTTTATTCATTCATTCACACTCATTCATGTATTCATTAATTCAAAAAATGTTAATTTATGAGGACTTACACACAAGGTAAAATGCTCAGGATACAGAGGTGAACAAAAGAGCTATGATCCCAACTTTCAATGATTTGAATTCCATGTTTACTACTTATTAGCCATGCACACAGATGGCTTGTCTGTGGTCAGCACGCTTTCTCTGAAAAGGTCCAGAGAGTATTTATTTTCAGCTTTGTGAGCCATGAGGTCTCTGTTGTACTACTCACACCTGCCATGGTAGCATAAAAGCAACCACAGACTATGTGACAGTGGATGAGTATGGCTTTATTCTCATAAAACTTTACAAAAACGGACAGGAGGCAGGATTTGGCCCATGGACATTGTCCCCTCATGGCAAACACCAATTTCTTACTTTCTATTATGTTCTCTTTTCTTCTAGGTGAAATGTGTATTGTATGAAGCCTTCTTCCTTCTACATCCATTTTATTTAACAATGTTTTATTCATTTTACCCGTTAATTTTTTTTTAATCCAGTGTTTTCTTGTCTTCTGAGACTTCTGAAGTCGATGCTTTTCAGCATTTATTTCCAAAATCTTTTTGATCCCTTCCCCAGCTCCAACTGTATTTTTCTTTTTTTTTTTTTTTTGAGACAGAGCCTCAAGCTGTCACCCTGGATAGAGTCCTGTGGCATCACAGCTCACAGCACCTCCAGTTCCTGGGCTCAAGTGAGTCTCCTGCCTCCGCCTCCCAAGTAGCTGGGACCACAGTCGCCCGCCACAACGCCCGGCCATTTTTTTTTTTTTTTTGGTTTGTTTTTTTTTTTTTTTTTGTTTCAGCTGTGATTGTTGTTTGGCGGGCCCGGGCTGGATTCGAACCTGCCAGCTCAGGTGTATGTGGCTGGCGCCTTAGCCCATTGAGCCACAGGCGCCGAGCCACCAACTGTATTTTTCTAAAACTGATAGCCCCACCTCCACCAGCTCCCAGAAAAGTCTACTTGAGCATCTGTTTTCTTCTTTAAAAGGAAAATAAGTGAACACACAAATGGCTATAAAAGCAAACACATCCAGTTGGAAGCTGCCCAATACCAAGTGCACCTGCTCCGAGCTCTCGGCCCTGCTCCCCTATCCAGCATCAGTTCCCAACACTCTCCTTGCCCACCCTCTAATCCCTTGCATTCACATCAAAGTCCAGAATGAGGACTGCTGCTTCCTTCCTCTCCTGAAGCCAGCTCTCTCATCCTGGTCTTCTCTGTAGAAGTCTGTTGACTTGTTTCAACTTCCCACTCAACATTAACTACTTCAGGAATACGCCCCTCACCTTTTGTCTTAAGGTCTTTATCTATGGCTAAGGCTGCCTTACCATGCCTTTAAATGGGACAAAGCTTGCCTCTCACTGCTTCAAACATTAACATGCAGTGGGAAATGAACCAAAAGGAATTTCATGTTGTGCTGACATGACTTTCTTATTTATCAGTAACATTGGAGGTTTTCATATTAAAGAAGCACATTGCAACAGAATAGGCTGTGCCCATTTTACAGATGTGAAAATGAAGATTTAGACTAGAGACTAAGTGCCTGTCCAGGATTATCTAAGGCAGTGATTTTCAACCGGTGTGCCGTGGCACACTGGCCTGCCGTGAGAGGATCGTAAGTGTGCCGCAAAACTTTTTGAAGATCATTAATTAAATTATTTTTGAAAGAAGGTCAAAGCAAAGTAAATACATTCTTTTTTATACTCTTTTTTTTAATCAACATAACTTAAGTGTTTAACTGTGGAAGTTTAACTATAGGTTCAAGTGTGGCCATGAAATAAAAATAGTTGATAAACACCAAAAGGACAGATCTAGGATTCAGAGTCTGGCCATGAATTACAGATTCGTGCAATTAAGGAAGGAAGGGACGGAGGGATAATGTCATCTACAAAGGTGTTTCTCCAAGGAGAAAAGAGGAAAAGTTAAAAGATCACTGAAAAAGGAAAGTCTTTGAGAGAAAACATGCACACACAGAGTCTCTCTTAAGGAGAGAATTAAAATCTGTATTAATATACAAGCTGAAGAAAAATGAAGCTAATACATAGAGAAGAGAGTCACACTTCAAATTCCCCTTCTCCTGTCCTCATACCCACTGACCAAACATAAAAGAAAATAAACAAATCCTCAGCTTCGGTTTTTCTCCTTAATAAAGGAATAAGGAAAATAAAAGCTATAGAACTTCCTGTGACCACAAACTGCATCAGAAATGAATTTAATATTAGAGATTTAGTAAGCATAAGAATTAAATATTTAAGAAGAATTTTAAGATGTTCTTATAAATAAACTCATGGCAGATTGGTTGACTTTCCCATTATCTATTTCTAATAAAGCGATGCTCAACCTCTGCTTAAAAAAGACCTTCAGCAAAATCTCAGAAATGCAGTAAGCGGTAGCCAGGATAAATGTTATTTTTATAATTAGCAAAATACATTTAGAAAAAATAATAGGCTGTCTACATAATGATAAAAAATGTTTTCTGGACTCACTTGTTGCCAACCTCAAAGAGAACCAGTGATTTAAAATGTATTATATACACTGAGTTCTTTATCATGGCAACCTTCTGTGTACCTAATACAACTAATGTTTCTTTCAAGGGCTTTTAAAGTTCTTTGTTGCTTTTGTTGCTTTTATCTTATCACCAATGAAACTCCAGTGATCTGTAGGTAGGTGCCTCTCAAGGAAAAGGAAAAGGAAAAGTTCATTGAATGTCAGGGTTGGGAAGGAAGGAGGAAGTGACCTCCCCAAGGTCATGCTACAGGTATATTTTCACTCCAGGGCTGCAGTATCATTTTAAAGTAGTAAACTTTGCAAGATTGGTCAAAGAGAATAGCCTTTGGTTTTATCTTAAGATAGTATATATCATGGAAGTAAGATAAATGGTTTAATAGCAAAAATAAAGGTCAGCAAGTAGTTAACACTGCCTACAAAACACTCAAGGTGACATGGTTCCAAATGGCAAAAAGGAAAAAATTAGAAGATCAAACTTATACATAAATTACAAGAGATGGGAGTTTGGAGTAGGATCATACATTAGGGAAAAAAAAAAAAAAAGGACATACCATGTAAGGGAGAATCAGGTAATCCCAGAGCAAATGAATCAAAATATTGAGAGACTAGATAAAAATGCTCATGCAATTTGATTAGCGATGAAAACTCTGAACTCAGATCATTTGTTTCTATTGGTTGGCTGGTTCTGTAATGTGAGCTTAAGGGTCAGAGGCTAGGAAAAATTGTATTTTTAATCTCTACTTGGCTAAAAGTGATTAACACTTTAAATAGTAAATAGTTAATAAAATCACATATGGTCACTCATATTTAACCTGAATTCCAGAATAGAAATTGTTGGCTTCTCAGCTTATAAGTAAAAGTTTAAATTCAGAATATGAAAGTATTTGGATAGCCTGATGTCTATTAATTTTTCGTGAAAATTGAATCCCAATTTTTGCCACTTTCTCCAGAATTTTCTAGAAGCAAGGATTTAACAGCTGCTCAATTTGGCTGTCAATCATCAAAACAACTTCTAAGATTTTAAAATAATGGGTGTAATTGGGGTGAAGTTACAAATTGTGGCCAAGCATTCCACTTCTCCCCTCCCCCACAAAATTAGTATTAGAGGAGCCTACAAAGCCAGGAGGTTTTTAAGAATTAAAATTCCTTCCTGCTGAAATGTAATTCAACAATAATTGGCTAACAGAATCTTTATACATCCCATCTCTAGAGAAATTAATTCTAGATGGTAGGTAGAATCAACTTTCCTGACCTTTTACCAAAGCATTAACCTTTTATTCATTTCTCAAGAACCCATTACGTGGCTCAATTACTGTGGACTGTGTGTCTCCAGTTGAAATGCTCATGACAGTGACCAGCATTAAAAAGTATTGTGCCAGGCACCTTGCTAAGTGCTTTGCAAGCATCATGTCACTTCTCTCTCACAGCAAAACCATGAGCTGGGGACTTGATTATCCCTGTTCTGCAGATGAGGGAACTGGGTCGACACTGCCCACCTATCTCTGGAGCCCATGCCCTTATGTATGTACTGCAACCCAATATGCTATACATAATCACATGTCGTTGGGCAGGAGTTCTTTGAGTGAGTTGTAATTAATTAAAAAATGAAAACAAGATTGATGATCCAGTGCAGAAGTCACCAGGCGTATCTTAGGGTGGTTTCTGATTTTCTCCTCTTACTAGGTGACTATAACCATGAAGAGGGAGGTAAGAGGATAATTGGTGTCTTCTGGGACAAGAACACTGCACTTCCTGGCTCACATAGGAGCTGAGCCCCTGCTAAGGTTGGACCTGGGTTGGCGTGCTGGGCGTGCATGTTAAGGACTCAGGTATCAGAAAGAGTTGATCTTTCCCATGGAGCCTCCTAAAATGACTGTTTGTTTTATTCCAACCAGAGGGGCAAGCTGGCCACATGCACTGGATAGATTGCCTTCAGGCATAAAACTGATACAAAAAAAGAAAGGAGAAAGGAAGAAAAACACTTTCTCGTGATGTCAGTGCTCCACTGTAAATGGGAAAGTCAAGACTATGGCCACGTCAGTAGAAAGACCTTTGATGTCAGACACTGACCATCAAGGGACCGCTGCTTATGAAATTATAGATGTCAGAGGTCTCCAGGCTCTAAAAGGCCTATTTTGTGTTACCATTTAATGACATCCACTTTTTTAAGAAAGAGAATTCAAAAGTAAAATTTAAATAACCTCTGGAAGTTAAAAAGAAAATTCCTAAAAAGAAGTGAAGTGGCTTTTTTTACTCAGAGGAGCAGGCAGGGTACACAGGATTTTCAAGGCAATAAAAATACAGTGTGTAAAACCACAGTGGTGGGTACGTATTATGGTTCACTCTTCGTGTTGCAGTGAACAGTTACAGAGCATGGACTTCATTTGGGTGACAATTGTGTGTCCCGGCAGGGTCACTGATTGCAACACGTGGCCCACTCTGGTAGGAAGTTGATAATGTGAGAGGCTGTGCATGTGTGGACACAGGGTATATGGGAAATCTCTGTACCCCTCCTCTCAATTTTGCTTTAAACCTAAAACCACTCTAAAAAATGAAGCATTTTTGAAAAGTAACTTTCCGTCAGGTTTACAAGTCAAACATCATAAGGACCTATTTGATTAGGAGCTGTGCTTTTTTGGTTTTTGTTGATCAAGAAAATGCCTTGATCAACAAAACAGTGGAATGTATGGCTTTGGTTATCAATTTATATTTTATCACAGCAGCACCTACATTTATCTAAAAAAGAGATGTGTGGTATATGCGTATATGTAAGGTAGATATTTAATGTACAAATCCATTTGTACACAAATGGATTTATTGACTCCTCAGAGCACCTGGAAAAGCTAAACGTTGGAACCACCAAACAAGTAATTTTAGAGTTTCTCATTGTTGCTTTGTACTCAATTTATCTCCTTAAGATTTAACAGAATTTATCTGTTTTTATCAATTGTGCAAAAATATATGTATATTCAAGAATGTACCCCATGTACAAAATGCCCTAAATAGCTATTAGATATTTTACAACTCCATTGATCAACATTTACTTTGCCTGTCTACCTTCTTCCCTCTCTTCGCAAAGTACTTGCTTACAGGACCAAAGCTGGAGAGTTGCATGACTCTTTACAAGTTAAAGGACTTAAGAAGCAAAGAAACTTGTTTGACTTTATTGTACCTGCACTTCCCAATTTTATTTGTTTCTTACAAATTAACTTCCAATCTCCCTCAGCAGTGATTCTCAAACACAGGCATACATAAAATCATTATTTTATTTTCTTGAGATAGGATGTCACCTATTGCCCCAGTTGGAGTGCAGTGGTATGATCAGAGCCTTCCACAGCCTTCAACTCTGAGACATAAGAAATCCTCCTGCCTCAGCCTCCCAAGTAGATGGGACTAAAGGCACATACCGGCACACTAGACTAGTTGTTTTTTTCTAGTAGAGACTAGGTCTCAAAGTCTCCCTATGTTGCCCAGGCTGGTCTCAAATACCCAACTTCAACCTTAGCTTCATGTTAAACTAATGAATGAAGATCAAAACAATATGTTTTCAGATTGTTCAATTTGTCTTCCCTGTTTATGAGATACCAGTAGTCCTCAGTACTAATAAAAATGGGCAAATTACTCATATTCATAGCATTGTGCTATGGATTCTAGCAAGAATATGCTAATTAAAGAATCAAAAAAATTCTTTAGGTATGTGATTTTAATACAACCTGGAAAGCTACTAGAACGCTGAAATCAACTTTGCAGTGGCCTAAATATTTATTAAAATATTATTTGAAAATAAGAAAATATTAAATAATAAACAGTGAGAAAATATATATGACTCCATACTAAGAAAGTCATGAAATCAGACAACGTAATCATTTTTCTTTCTGGAAGTCATTACATAGTTAGCATTTTTGTTCTCTTGGCTTTCTTGCCTGTTGTAATTGCACAAGAATGCAACTTTATAGGCTCTTAGTATTATGTGAAGGACACATTAATTCATTCCAACACAGTTTATTATTTTCAATATAATCAACTTATTGTTTGCATTAGAAAGGAGAAGGTGCCTGAAAATATACAAGTCATCATTGTAAGTATTATGTCTGGTTTCATACACAATCAAAAATTACTATCAAAACAAAAGACTCGGGCACTTGGTGAATTAGAAAAGAAGAACTATATCATCGTACTATGAGCTGTGCTGAATTTTCTAAAAATACACTATAAAGTAACTGAAAAAGAAAACTGCCTCAGCAATGTTAGCACAAATAAAAATCACATAGAAAACTCCACCAAAAAACCCAAACAGTTTTCAATGTCCTTCCTGCTAACTTAAGCTACTGTGGAATGTATGTTAAAGAACAACCTAGGCTCAACTAATCTCCTTGTTCCTTGGTTTCTGCGTTGCACCAATAACACTCATGGCTTTAGACATCTTTATATATTCCTAAGGCTTTAGACATCTTTACCATGCTGGACAGGTGCTATGTAAGCATGCCTTATGAAGGTCTGAAAAGAACCTGTACTGAAAAGTATGAATAAGATGTGTGACTAACAACTCAAGAGCTGTCACCACACTACAAGCCCAAATGGAAGGCCATTGGCAGAGACGAGCCATGTTACTAAGGGTGACTTTTCGCTGCTTTCTTCTATGAGAGGCTGTTTTTGACAGGAAATATCAACTATATGTGAGACATGTCAGCTAAGCCAGTCTCCAAATCATAAGAAAGAAAATAATGACGGAAGATTTTTTTGTTGTTTTCTTTACAGGGATGGTAGTAGAACCACAGCATTGGATAAAAGTGGTATATGAAGACAGCAATTTGGAGATGATTGTAATAATTAGTATATTCAGACGATTAGTAATCATAGATCATTCTGTTAGTTATCAACAACAAAAAAGCAGAATCTCTTCACCAAGACAGAATCATTGTTAGTTATTAACAACAACAAAAAAGCAGAATTACAGCACTGTCCACCTACCCAGGACTATGCTCAATGCTTCAGATACCTGCTGCCCAGTGCAAAGGCCACAGACCAGAGCAGGCTGCAGAGCTCTGGACACATGGCTAGTTCAGATGAGGAGCTGAAATTTTCTTATACACTATTTAATTTAAATTTAAACATAAGGGCAATGTTCTACTTAGTTATTGGAAATATTTCAAATATGTTTGAAATGATGTAGGTGTATCAATCTACTTTTTCAACTGAAAATCTTATAAAATCTAAATAAAGGTCAAGTAATCCTGATGAAATTTTAGTGCCCAAATTCAGACGGTGCTGGAGTTATAAAATGCATACCTAATTTTGAAGAAGCATAAACGACCCAACACAAAGACTTAGTATGAAAAAAAAAATCCTCTTAATAATTTTTATATTGTCTGCATGTTGAAATGGTATTTTAGATGTACTGTGTTAAATAAAACATACTAAAAGTAATTTTATCTATTTCTTTTTACTGTTTCTAATGAGAGCACTAGAAAATCCCAATTTACACACATGACTCACATTCTGCTTTTATCAGACAGCACTGCTTTAATGAGTTATCTCATTCAACTCCTATAAAAACTCCCCAGGGTGAGTATTATTATCTCCATTTTATAGATGTGAACAGTGAGGCCCAGAGAGAACAGGAAACGTGCCCAAGTTCACACAGTGAAGTACCAGAGCCAACTTAACCCCTAGATTTTCACCAAGGACCCCAATTATGGTCACATCCCAAATCATAACGAGGTACACCAGTTAACATTAATGGGAATTTGGCATCCAAATTACAATTTACTACAGTGCTTGGATACCAGGGCTACAAGGCCATAGTCATAAGGGTTTGTGCTTCTCATATTCCATCTTTTAAGATTAACTTGGCTGTCATAAAAATCACCAAACATTTAACAATGATAAAAATATCTAAAGGCCATTACTACAGCCTGTGTTACCAGACGAAGGATTCAAATTAAATTCCATCAAACCACACCGAGCCAATATACTTTGACAAGCACCTCACATCCAAAACCTCTTAGGAGCCTGGAGTTTTTTGTTTTGTTTTATTTTGTTTTAAATTTGGTCCCCCTTTCTCTTCACCAAGACACAAAAGAAAGCCCAGTAAAATGTTAAATGGGGTAAAGGGAAATGCAACAAAGTTAATAGGGGACGATAGATGGCCCTTCAGAATTTGTAAAAACACAAAAACAAGAGGGCACATTTCCATTGCTGCACAATATTGCTTTTGTTTAAGAGCCAAGACCCAGTCTTGAAACGTGTGGGTAATAAATCAGCAGGCATTATTTTAAATCAACCGGTTTTATAAAATAAGCCAAGAGTTGAAAGAGGCAGGACTAATTACCAACATTCCTTGATGAATTACTTAGCGGCGTGTGCTAAATCAATGTACGTCCATGTCTTGATCCCCAATTTTATCCTGTACTTATTTCCCAGGAGGTAAAAAGAACACGTGGCTAATTAAGGCATGGATCTCCACAGCCAGAAGTACTCAAGGTAAGATTTCTTTCAAAAAAAAAAAAAAATTAAAAAAAGAAAGAAGGAAAGAAAGAAAGAAAAGATTCTTTGCCTGGTACTTATTAATCTAATTTTTACTACTTCACTAGAAAAACAGAGCTAATCTTGTCACTTTTAGGTAGTCTGAACCGCCATGCAGTGTTCAGAAAAAAATGTTACATATTTGTAATTTAGCCAATAAGAATTTCTTAAGCCTTTCCTAACCGGCAGGAATGTCTCTGGTTTGTCACTTCTAATTAAGTCTCAACAAAATTTCCAGCCCCTAAAGTTTAATCATACAAAACCCGGGGCCAACAGGGAGATTACAACAAATTTATGCCTAGTGGTAAGGTAGTAGAAATTTGTATTTTGCTTTGAATTATGGGCTTAACAATTTTTTAAAATTATTCATGACCTGGTGGGTGGTTCAATTCCTTTTTCTCATTTTTTATTTTCAGGATACCTATACTTTATTATCTTTCTTCTAGGCAAGAACACTAGAGTTATGTAATGTACCTAGGTCACCTAACAGAAGATCTGTGCTCCTCAAAAACTTGTGGGTGACTCTTACACAAACGGCATTAGAGATATACACTTTAATTACATGAAGAACTAACATGTATGCTCTCCTAGTTATAAATAACTAAATAAATAAAGCCTTTCCCTATACCAGCACCTCCAATCCCAATACTCATTCCATTTCATTTTATTTATTTTATTTATTTATTTTTTATTTTTTTGCAGTTTGGACCGGGGGTTGGGTTTGAACCCACCACCCTCAGTATATTGGACCAGTGCCCTACTTCCTGAGCCACAGGTGCTGCCCCAATACTCATTTCAGAGATAACTAGTGGAAACAATTTGGTATAGATTCATTTAGATGCTTTTCTAGAACATTCCCTATATCTTAAAAGATTGACTGAAGCAATTCCTTTTATCTGATTCATATGTTCCAATTTTGATCCTTTTTCCCCACAAAGTTATAAACTAATATACAAAAACATCTTTACAAACAAAATCTGAAAGACTGGTTTATTATTGGCAACTGATTTTTCTTAAAAGTGCAGGCTGATACTCTGAGAAATCAATAAAAAGAGACACATTCAGAGCAAGAGCCAATATTCTAGTACTGATTGCAGCTCTAACCTTGAGCAAAGCCACCATACTGATTTACGTTATCTTTAACACAGATCCCCACTCACTTATTTTAGTAGGGCAAAGATAAAATTAGATTTTGCTTACATATGTCCATAATCTCTGTTCAAAAGCATACCTATGGAAGGTAGCCCATCAGTGGTCTTTCAAATCTACATCCTTTCTTTATTTTTTTCCCAATGAGTTATTTTTTTAAATTATTTTTTATTAAATCATAACTTTGTATATTGATTCATTTATGAGGTTCAGGGGACTGCTTCAATATACAATGTGAAATGCTTACATTGAACTAAGGAACACATCCAGCACAATTATACTCATTTCTTAATAGTTTTGAAATGTACCATTGCATCATGTACATCCTTTCTTTAACTGCTGGGATTAAATAGGTAATGTTTGTGAAAAAGACTCATGACCTTTATATAGATAAATATAAGATTTATTATCACTGTCATTCTTTTAAAAGCAAATAGAAGGATATGAAGTTCCAGTTTAAGTGCTAAAATACAGGAAAAGTCCTGGGTATGTGTGTAAAGAAAAACTAATTATGCAATCATGATTTCAAGAGAAAATTCATATTAAAAGAAATGTGTGAATCTATCAAAGTGAATATCTTAAAAATAATTTGTAATACAAATCTATTATTAGAAGACACAGAACTATAAAAACATGTGAATTGTGATAGCCTAGACCATCAAGATCTTTAGAACATAAGTGATTGTCAGTCATGAATTTTGGATATTGTTAGAGAAACTTTCACTATAGTGCTTCTTAACCCACAATGATGACTATCACCAAACCATAAATTACCATCGGGGTCCATGTGGCCAGGCAGTCTTTTTATACAGTAAAAACATATCCAGTTTCATAATCTGGAATATTATGAAGACTTGTGGAGATACTTTAATTATTCCACAGAGAAGGCCCCTATTAATTCAAAATGCCTAAGATCTTGCATTTTCATAAAGACAGTAAAAGTCCTCTGTAGTTTCTCTCGGACCTCCCACTTTGCTCTGACATATTCTATTACTGGTGAATCTTCATAAATGTTTAGAGTCTCTCCTTAAGCTCTGCAGAAAACCACACAAGACAGCAGGTGTGTGGTTGTAAATAAACAGGGTAGGTGTGGAGTTTAACTACATGGCCTGGGGCCAGTAATAAGCTCCTTATGCCTTAGTTTCCCTCTCTGGAAGAAGAGGCTTATCCTACCTCTCCCATGGGGTTGATGAAAGGATAAATGAGGAGGAGGATAAGAAAGTGTTCATCCAACTACCCAAGACACCCAGAATTAAGGTCCATGTAGGCACGGAGGAACATTGCCTTTTCTTTTCCAAGTTACCACATTCCCACTCCTGTGAAAGTTTTATGCTATGGCCTGAAGCTCTATAGTAAACATTTGCTACAGGCCCCGGGCTCTTGTGTCACTGGGGAGGTTGAACACTGCTACCGCTTCCAAAAATCTAAGCAAAGATGACCTTCTTCAACCAGAATTTCATGACCGCTCTAGTCACTAAAAGTAGAGCAGACACATTTTCCAGCGGCACCTTAGCCCTGCCCAGATGTGTCTCTCCCAACCGAGACCCCTTCTCGGACATTTTCCTGAGAGTTTGGGCCAAAAATGTGGGTGCATGTGATACATGGGCCTACACTTTACACAATAAGACACGGTACGTTATGAGAGAGCTTTCCCTTATAGAGCTCTATTAATTTTGGAATTGTGGATAAAACTTCATAGACCTAGGAGAACACCTCTTTTCTTTGATTTTTTTTTTTTTTTTAATAAACAATTGTAGACTTGTAGGAACATTAACATGAGACCTCTTAACAAATTTTTAGGTGTGGCGTGCCTTAGAGCATTGTTAACTATGGGACAATGTTGTACAGCAGAGCCTTAGAACTTATTCATCTTGTAGTAATTGAGACTTTAGGAGCACCAAATGGCAATTCCTATCGACCAGCCCCTATGGACCATGAAATTCCCTGATTCTACGAGTTTGGCTATATATACAAATACCTCATATAAGTGGGATTATTTCACTTGGCATAATGTTGTCAAAGTTTATCCATGTGGTCAGATACAGCAGGATTCCCCACTTTTTTAAGGATGCATAATATTCTATTATACCACATTTTCTTTACTCATTCACGCTGATGGAAATTTGGACTGTGTCTACATAGCAACTGTGAATAATGCTACAAATAGCAATGAAGTGGTAATATCTCTTCAGGATCCTGATTTTAATTCTTTTGAATAAATACCCAGAAATAGGATTGCTGGATCATAAAAAAATAAATGCATAAAAGTAGTGCAGACAGAAAAACCAAGTCTATCATTAACCTCTAAGCACTGACTGAGGGTCTGTGCTAAACCCGACTTTACCAATGTAAAACAATTCTCGGGAGCACCTTCTTGCACCATCAATGAGATAACAAAATTCTTAACCCCACGGGGTGGGAAAGCAGCCTGAGAAGCAAAGGGGCTGCTAGTCAGTGCCATGCGAGCTCATACACACTGGTGCACCAGAACAATAAAACCACTTTCAAGACACATAGCGAGACATCCCTGCACGGACTAGGGAAGGGTGAAGCTTGAAGCAGTATTCTCCAAAACAGAGACAACCCAGAAGGAGAAAAAAAATCCTTCTTCTGTTCCATTTGCAAATGTGAACAATGAGAAATAGAGGTTTTATGTCTATCTGATCACAGCTGCCTAATATGTTTCATCAGAGCTCACTCCCACAAAAGTTGGAGAAGAGAAAATGTCAGGAAGGATGCACCTGAACTCTTCAGGGCTGTTCCCTCCGGGAAGTGTGATGGAGAGGAGGACGTGGCAGGCAGGAAGAGTCTCCTGTTAGATTCGTCCTCTGTAGTGTTCAAATCCGTTACAAGTTAACGGGGATTGTCTGCAATTAAAAAGTCAATAAAATGAAAATTGCCTTCTGTGTGACATTGAATGACTTTTGAATCATTCAAAGACTGCAAGGAGATGACGCCTCTGGGAGGATAAAGAGCTATTTATGGAACCTGGAACTGAGTCCCTTTTTCCCCTAAACAAAAATAAGGCCTTGGAGATACCAAATTTGATTAAAAATAGAAGCAAATCAATGTCTGTAAATGGTCCCTGAAATCAAGGCTGATGGACTGACCGTTGTGTCAGCTACCCTATTGGGGACACAAGTATCTCGTGGCCCACGTATGAACGGACCACGGCATTAGAAGAAATCTCACATGGAGCAGGTCCTTATCTTGTGGGGACAACACCTACAGCAACAGATCCCCTAACTAAAGGGACCAAAACAAGCTGCATTGAGACACGCTGCATCTGTTCTGGCTTCTCACAGCCACCATGATGCCATATAGGATCTGTATTCCTGGCTAAGTAAATCGGAAACAACATCTAGATATTGGGGTGGAAGAAATCCCTTCCATCAAATCCATACTCATAAATCTACCTATAATTCTATACACGCTTTGCCATTGTTTCTGTATTATATCTAAAAATATATGGGTATATTGAAAATTCTGCTCCATGTACATTTCATAATTTACAGAGAAAGATCAATAATTCAGTCGTCAACCCTTTCCTTCACTTGTGAAATCTCACTGAATGTCGTCTGTAGAACAGGGTGACAAGGATGCAGAACTTTCATTCCAACTCCCTAGAACCTCTGTCTAAACGGGGTGCAACACGGATGAAGTAACCACAAATAAATGCCCAAGTGAATTCAGCGTACAACACAGAATGTCCTGGCAAAAAAAAAAAAGTGTTTCTGTATTTGGCAAACAGTAAGCATCATTTCTGATTGCAGAGCAATTTGTCCAACTCTTGAGATGATTTGGAAAAAAGGGAAAATTTAAAAATAAATTTCTCCAGACTACTTAAAATAAGATATCCAAAAGTAAGTTCGTATAACCCACAGTTAAACTCATACATATAACTTTCCCCTTAGCCAAAGAGAAGAATTCAAGGGACAATCTCTTCCCGAGAGAAGGCTTTGCCTTTAAAATTTTAAATTCTGAGCCAAAAGGAAGGCAGGAACAAAGGAAAGGAGGGAAGGGGTATGAAATCCTTGGCAATTCCTTACAGATTTCAAAACAGAGAAACATTTTCCAACTGTACACTAAAGCTTTCAAGCAATACACTGCCAGAGTCTGTGCCGGTGAAGGAAGTGAGGAAAGAAATCTTGATTGACTTTCCTGTCCACCATCCTAGCAACCAAGTGCTTCTATAATCAATCAAAGTCAGAGAGATGCGACTGTGAAAACAGACGCTGGAGGACTGCGCAAAGGGTAAGTGTTTGGTGCCGTGATGTTTCTTGATGTCAGGCCTGACGCATCTACGAGCTTGTCCCTCTGCTATTGTTGGAAAGAAGCTAAATCAAATTGTATGACTCACGTGTCAACAAAACCTACCTGAGGAAGAAATTGCTTCCACTGATGGTTCTTAATGACTTTTTTGGTTAATTTACTTTGAAATACTGGATTTGTTCACTACCGTGGAAAAAAAGGCATTAGGCACTCCAAGACTTTGTTGATTTATGTTAAGGAAGTATCCCTTAAGTTACAATATCCAGTTAGATAAAGTTGTTCTTAAGAAACATAGAGAATAGCTTTAGTATATAAATAATAGTGATAACATTAATCATTCCATGTTACCCAAGAAAAAAATCAATAGGAGGAATGAATCCATAAATTAGGAACCAGAGGCCAGTCCTGCAAAGCTTTACAAATTTACTGACCGAATGGTAAGCATGTGTTGAGGAAGGCGTGATGCAAATTTCCAACATCTAACATGAATTAGTCTTAAGTTTGCCAGATGTTGACAATGTTATAACATGCTTTATAAAGCTGTATATTTTAAGATTAACTCTGCCAAAGAAAGGGATTAACCTGAAATACTAGCTTTTTGAAATCTGTCATTCAACTCATAGAGAGTAGAAGGCTGGTAACTTAAGATTGTGTATGTGTGTGTGTCTGCGTGTTATCACATGTGAAAACTAAACTATGCCCTTTCTTCTATCGGGTTCTTGCAAACCAGTTGGTAGATGGACGGATTTAACCAGATTTTCTAGCACTTGCTAGCATATCTAATTGTACACATCTCCCTCCACTGAGAAGCAGGTATGCTCTGTTTCAGCAATTTAAACCTTTAAAAATTAAATGGAAAATTTACTATGGCTAAAGGATGAGAGAATATTTATCCAATCTAATCTGTATCATAATGCACTCAATTAGTACACTTGGTGTTGCCGTTTTTCAAAAACATACATTCATTGAAAAATGGTCCAAGATTAAGTATATTAACTGTTTTGCTATTCAATATTAACTTCATAAAGCTATGATTATGATTTTAAAACTACAAAAAGGAAAAAATGACCACCTTTCTCTCATTTACCCTTTTATAATGAATATTTCATATACAAAACTTTTGTAACTATGCAAACTACATGAGATACCGAGTTAACTATCTGAAGCAATCACTTGTATGATACTTTCTTTTAAAATGTTACTTGAATTTCTTAGAACATCACCTTACGGGAAATCATACATTCTTATTTTGTTCTTCACTTAAAGGCACTAAAATTTGTCTGAACAGCTATCAAATCTCTCCATATGGCTATGCCAACAATTCCTTCTTTTCATTTATATGACTTACTTCACTAGTTTATATAATTGAAATAAAAAAGGAAAATTAAACATAAACTACATCAGTATAAAATATAAATTTACCAGCTACTTATTTTTAGTTAGGTTATGTCTTCCAGTTTAATAATTTGTTTGTGTTTTAACTTTAGACATTTTTCTAGTATACCTAAATTGGAGGCTGCAGCTTAGTCAAATGGTACCAGGCCAGAGCAACATACAAGAAAAAAATGGGCATATTATTGAAACAATTTAATGTAGATTTTAACTTCAATTATTTTCAAAAATAATATATTTTAAGTAATAAAAACATTTAGAAATTATACTGTTTTTAATATGATATGAAAATGATATTTTAACACATTTGCATTTGGGTAATTTCTCCGCCATCAAATGTAACTGCGTTAATAGGAATATTGATTTCACTTAAACTTAAATACAGTTTCTAACATTACCTTCATATTGGATAT
Source organism: Perodicticus potto (assembly GCA_963574655.1). Lineage (NCBI taxonomy): Eukaryota > Metazoa > Chordata > Mammalia > Primates > Lorisidae > Perodicticus > Perodicticus potto. The sequence goes on along the minus strand of CAUYRH010060993.1, from coordinate 71,565 downwards.
AAAACACTACTCCCCCAAATCCATGTTAACTCCTCTAAATTGCCTTTCAGATTAAAATAACAAACGATTGTGACTAACCCAATATGTATTTCTCCACATCTTATTACTATTAATTCATACTTTAAACAACCTAAGAATCATAAAACATTTATGATTCTTGCAAACACAAGACAACTTAAATCTTAAATAAACCTTACATCTATGGTAACTTAATAGTGATTATCAATTTCACCCAAGCAGAACAAAAAGATTCAATGTATAATCTATGTCAGAGAGAAAAACTTTGGCTTTCCTTGATGGGGGAGAAAAGAGTGAAAATTCATTAATTCTGGTAATTTCAAGAATCACATTTGAGTAAAATTTTGTGCTAAACCATTTGGAACATTTTTGCCCTGACAGAATTTCAGCTGGTTTCTCTATCAAGAAGTTCCATTAGTGCATCACTATATTTTGAAGGAGTCTTTATCAAGAAAAAATAATTGGCTTTTAATTTGTCTTTAAAGAATCTCTTTCCTACTTTCTGTGATGGAAGGATCACATATTGATTCCTGATCATAACAAATCATCTATTGGCTTTAGTAATAAACCTTAAAGAGTGGAGACATTTTTTCTGAGCTCATGAATGAATGTAAAGACCAATAATAAATGACTGGCATGTAAAGCTGACATTGTTTAAGGAACAGTAACACTCGGGACTTTTCAGAATGAATCAATTGGGTGAGTAGGTAAAAAAAAATTAAAAATGAATAAAAAGTCACGAAGTTCTCCTACTTCACCTTTCCTTGAATTGGTCCTATGTAAGAATTAAAATGTTTATCTTTAAACAAGGAGTGATCTCCTTCTGTGATGTGGAAGCCCGTTATGTGTGACAGAATTCTATTCTTAGACTTGTTACAACTTTCCCTAGTAATTAGGAAGCTATATGTCCCTGATAGAATGATGCTAACAAGCTCCTGCAGTTTCTACTCTAGCAAGAAATCAAAGAGACCCGAAGCAGACTACTCGCTTCAGTAAAAGGATTATGTCGTCTGGTTACTAAAGAGCAGAAAGCTCTTTTCCAGTTTTATGTCTGGAGATACTTTCTAAAAGACTTTCAGATTCTATATCATCTGCTAAATAAAAAGAAACTTCAAGAGTGATCATGGCATATATGTAAGACAAAAATACATACGTTGCAAGAGGTCCATTTGAGATAATTTTTACATCCTGAAACTTTCCCAAAGAAACATGGAAAGACGTCCTTACAACAAACATCTACTTCTTACAATTCCTCATGGAGCACTGACACCTGCCCCCATGGGTTGAGGGTTTCTGTTACAGTCACAGCCAGTCTGCATTCTTCTTTTAAAATACAAAGCCACATAGGAATCAAGGGAGTTGGCATTTATCAGCATGATTCAGAGGAGTCTGTAGAACTGAAGACATACTCAGATAGACAAAACACCTTGCAAATAGAGAATGGACAATGTTTGGGTCCAACCAACAAGAGCAGCACTCACATACCTTAAGGACTTCCATTGGCACCTGGGTGGCAGAGGGTAGGGTGGTGGGCACAGTGACGTTGATGGCTGGTGTCTGACTCACGGGCACTCTCTGTTGCATGAACTGGGCCGCCTGCAGCTTCTGCTGCTGCTCCCTGCGTTCCTGCTCCTGCATCTGCTCACGCATGAGTTGCTGGCGCAGCAAGATGCGTGATGTCATACTGGAGGAGCTTAGCGGAGGCTTGGAGGCCCCAGGATGCTCCGCAGAACTGCTGTGGGAAAACCAACAGGCACACAACACTTAGTTTCCTAATGAGACCCTTCGCGTGCACTTTGGGGTATCCTAAATTGCACCAAACTATAAAATGAGCCTGCGCAAATATAATCAAGGCGCAGAGTGGTACTCCACATAATTGAAAATCAAGAGGTGACAGGATCCGAGTCATTAGTAGTTGAATTAAAATAAGGCAGCTTGATTGCACTAGGCATTTTTATCAGGAGGCTTACTTTTTTTTCGACATGTTTTTACTGCACACTACTCATCACCACCAAATATAGCGTCACCATATGTACTGCCAAGAAGCCGTGTGTCTTAATGGCACCCAAATTTCCACTTTTAAAAATAAATTGCTTGATTTGCTTTTTTTTTTTTTAATACAACTGAATCTAACCAAATAACTACTCCTACACGTTATCTAAATTCCTTGAAAATACCTAAAATGGTTACTAACTAGGAATTGTTTAGAGTAAAGGTGAGTTCTGCCAAGAGGAAACTGTTCTAACATATGAGAAGTGAAATCCTTAATGAAGGAAGCATTTGGACCAGAATGTTAACACTGAACTCGACCTTAGTCTTTGGGTGAGGGGGCAGAAGACAAGCTGGTGTGACAACCCAATTCTTCTCCAGCCTGGTTTTCTCTGTACCGTCTTTTCTTCCGATTCCCCTTGGCATGCCCTTTCCTATGCGTTCTCTATGCCTTCCCCAGGATGGCTACCGTGGCTTTGCTCCTCACTCTACCCAAAACTTTTAAAATGCTGAAACACTAGTCATCACATTAAAAAGAAAAGACGTCCTAATTTTCCTAAATATGGTTTTTGATTGCTTATCCCGCCAGCTCTATAATGTCAACAAATTATTAAACCTCTCTCTGTCTTAGTTACCATTATCAAAAAAGAAAAATAATAACTTTTTTTACCCACTTTCTTATTTATGAAAATAGAAGGTGCTTTTAAAAACTTCTATTGCATTATTTGTATTTTAAAGGCCTCCTTCTAAGGGATTTGAATAAATAAAAATAATGCACATAAATCTTCTCATCCAGGGAGCACCAGGTACTACCTCATTAAATATCTGCTGTTCTTACTGCTATCGGGATAATTTCATTGTTTCTTCCTCCCAATACAATTTTTTTTACATCTCTGTTTGGGGCCTACAGTGCCAAACCTTAGCACGGAAATAGAAAAAGAAGCATTTGAGTAAATATTCGCTCTTGAGAAAGTCACGCTTCAAGTATTTGTACCTCGAGTATAAATCTGTATTGATCTTCTAATGAAAAGCAAAATAAAGCCTTGAAATCATTGACAATTTTTAAGAACTCCTTAAAGATAAGAACCTTCAAATACTACAGATAATAAAACACTCAAAACATGAAGAAGGGCTGATTTCACTCTCACACTGTCCGAGAAAGACTCCATCATGACAATCGTACTAGTAGTTTACTGATTTTCACAATAGGAAATTGGCTCAGTGAATTGTGATCAGTTCATTTAATATAATGCAATGCAGTCATTTAAAATGGTGTGGAAACATATTTATGGCTATAAATGAAACTATATAATATAATGAACTTAGAAAAGCCAAATGCAAAATAGCATTTATTGTATGATCTAAGTTTTCAAGAAAACAAAAAACTGTTCAAGGCCATTACTGGCATGTATTATTACAATCCTTTAAGAAAGCAATAATATTATCAAAAAGCTACAAAGTCTTCATACAATTTGACTCAGAAATTTCATTTTGATGGACAAGTTTCCTAAGTAAACAAATGTGGAAATGTAGAAAAACTGAGCTTACCAAGCTCTTTACATAGTTTAAAATATTTGAATCACCCAATTTTGCCCCATAATATGAGAATGGTTAGGTAAATTAAGACACATGAATTCAATAAAAATATTAACTATTATTTTAAAAAAACTGCACCACTGCACAGCGCAGTGGGAAATGCATGTGGTAAGAGGCAATTAAGAAGTAGGATTCAAAAGCGTATTTATATTCTGCTTTAAAACAAGTATGCTGTGTGTATGTTCACAAACACACAAAATGATTAGCAGGGAATCTATAAAGATGACCCCAGTTGCAAGAGTAAGAATGACATTACAGGTAAATTTACTTTTTTCTTTACTTTTTTCCCCTAAACTATAATAAAGCCATAATATTTTTTTTACCAGTGGAAGAATAAATGCCACTAGACACTAACACAAGAACATGAAGAAATGACTTTCACCATTTGGCTAGAAGAAAGGAGACTGGATCCCTAATAGACAATATTCTGACACTAAGATGGAATAGCAGTGACTGTCTCCAGCACATATGAACTTGTCTGGAAGTCCTCAGCAACCCAGAAAACACAAACCCCCTTTCCTTTATTTCTTTCCCTACATTTCCTACAGACTCACACAAAATTAAACAATGCTATCACCTCGCGTCTTATTTTGCTATCACGTACTCATCCTCATGATAGGAACACCCAGCCATGACTCTATTCACTTAAAATCATCCGATCACTTGGTAAGGCTCTACTAAAAGAGCATCAGAAGAAAGTGTATTTTCCCACTTCTGAGTATGGGTTTCAAAGCTCAAATGTACTTTCCTAAGCCAAAAAAAAGAAGTGGGGGGAAGGGGGGAAGGGGAGAACCGGCTATTTAAAAATAAATAAATAAATAAGCGGTTTTACTATTCAAAGCCTGTCAGGTTAAAACATTCCCAGAGAGACTGATTCTTTTGATAAAAACAGGAGCAAACCTTTGTGCCTTAGCAAATGCAGCTGTGGAATAATCGTACTAATTAGCTGCTCAAGACAAGTCATTGGCTGTGATACTGGGGGAAAAATCCTTTCAATTAACAGTAAAGCATTCTTGAGACATCTTAAATTAAAATTACTAGTTATCAACCACACGAAGGCTTCAACTTTCAAGTCGACAACAGTATCATTTAAGCATTTTCTAAAATATCCTGCCGGGCGGGGGGTGGGGAGGACTACATATTTATACAGTACACTAGTATAAACTGAAATCCCATAAAGAAAAATGTAGCAAATATATCTTTATATTTATAGAAAGTTAGCAAAGCTCAGCTAATTGACAGTGGTTTTAACAAATCTTCCCACCCACCCCAGTGCCCCCCAAAGAGTGCAAAGGAAGCACACGGTCCCTGCAGGATATTTCTATGTTGTTAAAGATCACTCCCAGATTCTCAGCTTTGCACTCAATCTCTTAAACATCCCTTTCTCTTACACGTAATTGAATCTGCAATGATCACCTTATAGACAAAAATGAGGATATCTGCACTTCACAGTGTTAGCAGGACAAATGAGCAAAATGTTTTAAACTCAAAACTGGGGTTTCTGTGAGAACATTGCAGGTGGCTGCAAAGCTTATTTTTAAAACAGGAGGACTCTGACGCGGTAGCTACTAATGATACGCAAGGAGGGATGTCCAAATATATTTAATTTTGAAAGCTAACTGAACTCATCCCAGACCCATGAAGCTCAATCTTAGCTAGATAATCCTAATTCCCTGTGTCTGATTCCTTTTAATCAGATTATGTAAAGGTCATTTATTCAACAAATAGTTATTGCCAGGTGCTGGGAATACCTGGTTTCTAATCTCATGGAGTTTAAAGCCACGGTCACAGAATTCTTCTAAGATGCCTTAAAATTAAGTCAATTATCTAGATTATAGGATGCTGACGGAGTTCCATGTGGGGAGGTGCACACTTTCCCCTTAGAAACTGCCCGTTGGCTCCCAAAGGGAAGGCAAATGCCAGAATCACTGCAGTCAGACAGACACACAACTCCCAAGAGTTGGGAATCGCTGACTTAAAGAGGGCGCCCCCAACTGGACTCAAGTTCTAGCTCCATCTCTGATAAGCACAGTGATCTTGAATGAGCTATTCAACTTCTCTGAGCCTTCCCAAAACCCAGCTTCTAAATGTACTATTCACAAGCGCTAACATTAGCTGCATTGAAGGGCTCATCCCCCAGCTGGAATCTAGTACTTTGACAATAGGTAGTCTCTAAATGTGATCAGAGTCCCCTCTCTATGGCTGAATTCACATTTTTACTTGTTGTTCTCCATTTTTATTTTTTCAAGAGACATGGTCTCCCCCTATCACCCAGGCTGGAGTGCGAAAATATAATCACGCTCACTACAGCCTCAAACTCCTGGGCTCTATCAATTTTCCTGCTTCAGCCTCCTAAGTAGCTCAGACTAGAGAGCTGCACCTTCATGTGAGGCTAGTTTTTTAATTTTTTACAGAGTTAGGGTCTTGCTGTGTTGCCCAGGCTGATCTCAAACTCTTGGCCTCACGTGATCCTCCTGCCTTAGCCTCCTAATGTGCTAGGATTATGGGTATGAACTACCACACCCAACTTGAATTTACATTTTTAACATTGAAAGCCTCCCCCTTCCCTATCATAGAATAAGTATATTCTGGATATAGCCCATGAATTATCTGGCATATTCCTAAATATAAATAATTTATTGTACTATATTCATCAACCACTTAAATATACCAGAAATTCCACTAAATCCAATGCCTGGGGAACCAAACATCTTCCTGCCCACCCTTCACCTGATAAGAGAAGCCAATACCCCTTAACTAGCCCATAGGAATCAGCCTTGGTCTCAGCATCACCGTCCTCCAAGGCAGGAATCTGGTTGTCAAATGAAAACTAGAAAGGAACTGTTAAACTTTCCCCTGAATTTCCTCTCCAACTTCTCAGGCAGAGTCCAGCTCTACCGTGGACTAAACTGTGACCATGGCCAAGTTGGTCCGTCTCTTTGAACTTCGCTTTTCCTTATTTATAAAGAATGTTTAATATACCTGCCTCTCAGCACCATGGGGAGGATTAAAATTTGTAATAGATATAAAAAGCTCAGTATAATGACTAGACTAGAACATGGTCCAATAAACTGGAATACAGTTTAAAAAAATAATGATGAAAATAATATTAAACCATGAACACATTACTTTCTTTTGACACAAGAAGAATATAAGTCTGTGTGCAATTGTGAACCACAGAAGATACGTCTTATAAAGCTCAGGTAATCCCTACTGAATTCATAGGACCGGACGAAGTTGTGCAGGGATGGAGAGAATAGATAATACATTCTGCAATTCTCTCACAATTCACAAAGTAAGAATTGTAACATTTTTCCCTAATGAAAAAATAATCTTCATTTTAGTCATCGGGATGACAGAACTCCAAGCCTAGCATTTGCTTGCACTGGGGTACAATTTACTTACGTCCAGGAAGGCACATGGCTAAAGTTTAAATACGCAGTGGAGACACAGGAAGCGGTAACATTACTAGTCTCATGTACAGAGAGAAAGCTACGTTGGGAATAGGTTAGGACATAGGCAAAAGGCTGTCACCCAGCAAATGCAAAAGACTGGCTGCAAAAAAAAAAAAATGCAGCTGATGACTTTGTCTGAAATAAAAATGTCCAGTCTCATTCCTGAAATCCTAATTTAGGTAAGGCCCAACTGCAACTGATTAATGCTGGCCCACGTTTGTAAACTAATATTAAAACACCCAGGATCAGCCACCTGTTCGGTAGGAGCTCTGGGACATAAACTCCTATCTCTCATTCGCAGACCGGAACACTCACTTCCACGTCTGAGGAAGTCCACAGCCCATTCCCCTCTCCACTGGGCCTGACCACAGCTCTGACGAGTCCTTCTGCTATTGAATTCAACGTGTTGGATGGGATAGAACAGGAAGGACTATTCATTCCTGCCAAATGGGCTATGAAACCAAACAAAAACATCCGTCCAAAAACTGCCAAAGGAACTTTATGGTTACAGCAAAACGACTTTATCAGGAATAAAAGGAATTTATACGCTGAATCTATAGAAACTGTCCCCGACCAATCTGCTTTATCAGCAAAAAAAAATTCTTAAGAACCTTTGGGGGCCAGGCACAGTAGCTCACGCCTATAATCCTAGCACTTTGGGAAGCCAAGGCAAGAGGATTACTTGAGGTCAACAGTTCAAGACCAGCCTGTGCAACATAGCAAGAATCCGTCTCTAGAAAACATGAAAAAGAAAAGAAACAAACAAACAAAAATACTAGCTGGGTGTGCTGACACATTCCTGTAGTCTCAGTTACTCAGGAAGCTGAAGTTTGAGCCTAGAAGTTTGAGGCTGCAGGGTTGTATGAAGATGCCACTGCACTCCAGCCCGGACAAGAGCAAGACCCGGTCACTTAAAAAAAAAGAATCTTGAAAATGCCTCCTAGGCCTCCCAGCACACGAATCCGAGTTAGTAAATGGATTTTTTTTTTTTTAACGGCAATCTCAGTATCTAACGTTTCAGTGATAGACAATTCCATTATCTCAATCTTTCCATTTCATCCAAAGTGATTCAGGGTGACTTTTTCACCATGTAGGGTAAAAGCAAGTAGCAATAGGAAACTATATTATCCCTTCTATTTAAAATAAGTGGTAGTATAACCTATATAAAGGTGAAAGTACCAGATACCAGGTATCACAGTTCGCCTTTAGATATTGGGATCTTCTGGACCTCTGTCACCACCAAACTTGGGTTTTAGTGGTCAAAAAGAAGAAGAAGAAAAATCTGCCCAAATCCCATCTTTTTATGATAATATTAGAAGCTTAGATAATAAACACTCCAGGTTTCTGGCACAAAGAAAATAAAAGGTTTGCGGAATATGCCTTTCTCTCCTTCTTTCTTTCTACAAATATTTGAAAGCTTTCCTAAGGCCAGGTGCTGCCAGACACGTAGGATATCATGGTGCTTAAAAAAAAAAAAAAAAACATCATTCTGCATGCATCCATGGAGCTTTCCACCTTTCATTGTACATGTACAAAAGAAGACAAATATCCTAAAAACTAAGAAGCACCAATCATACATAGGATAAAATTCGAAATAATTTACTTTCAAACACCGAGACCCCAACTGTTTGGTCTCCATATTTATTTAAGACTTTCTATATACTCTTTAAGCTGAACCTTCAGCAGGTATCAGATAAGACTAATCTTAATAACTGATTAGTTCAAAATCAAAGAGAACCTTAAAACAAGTCCCATTTTATCAGTATTTCCCAGATGAGGGTACCAAAAATGATGCCCTGGGGCACAGGAAGAAAATTTGGAACATTTCTTTATGTTTATTTTCTCTCATCAGTTTTATTTTCTATTTTTGTACATATTGAATAGTGTAAATACTAGGACAGTGGTATATGTAATTAATTTATAAATAAAATATAACTAACACATATATAATTTATAAATAAAATTCTGTCAAAAGAGTTTGCTTGAGAAAAATGAACTAGAAGGGATGATCCTAAAAGCCTAGATACCTCTGTAATACATGATAAATGTTCTTCTAAGCAATTTTCATCACCAGATTTTTTTCTAAAGTTGTTTATTTTTACCACTCTCAAAGTGTCTCTCACTTATATATACTCCAGCTAAAGAGAATGTCATGCTCTTACTAAAAGATATTTTAAACCAAAGATATGAATTTCACCATTTCTTCGTTTTATGACCATAACAGACATCCATTTTACACAGGTGCCACTTTGGGCTGGTAAATTCGTAACACTGAATTCCTTTTAAGGAAATCACCTCTTAGAGCCAGATCACTGAAAAGGTTATAAAGCAGATAAAGCTGAAGTTCCTCATGCTCAAGTTTTCTGTCTTTCCTATCAATCTTCCTTTCAACTTGACCACACTGTAGAATTTATGCTTACCTTGTTCAAGTATGGAATCCCCTCATAAAAGGCTCTAAAATGGGGCCAGGCACAGAGGCTCATGCCTATAATCCTAGCTAGCACTTTGGGAGGCCAAGGTGGGAGGATCACTTCAGTTCGGGAGTTTGAGACCAGCCTGAGGTACAGTGAGACACTGTCTCTACTAAAAATAGAAAAATTAGCTAGGGATAGTGGCAGGTACCTGTAGTCCCAGCTACCAGGTAGGCTCAGGAAAGAGGACCACTTGAGCCCAGGAGCTGTAGGTTTCTGGGACCTAGGCTGAAGACATAGCACTCTAGCCTTGGCAGAGTGAGACCCTGTGTCAAAAAAAAATTTTTTTTTAATTAAAAAATAAAAGGCTTTGAAGATTTCATCTCCTATAAGGTATAAGTAATTGATCTGGTACGGCAAGATGCCCCACTAAGAGTATTTTAAAAGAGAGAGCACTTGTCTTAATCCAGAAATATGATGGTCTAATGACATTAATTCAGACATGAGTATGAAAGTAATCAGAAGGAACTTTGTAAAGACAGAAAGCCCTTCTATCCCTACTCGAATAATTGTGCCAGTCACAAAACTTGCTTTATCTACTTGTCTAGACAGCACGGTAACAGGTTGTAGAAGATCAAAAGCTTTAGATTATCATCACTTAACAATTACTGCGTCTAGGACATAACCGCCCAGATGCAGGGTTTGCGATATAATGTTGAAATCAAGACCAAAAGAAGGTGGGCACATGGCATTCATGTCTGCCCAGCACCCTGTCCCACTTTTAACCATATATTGGTAAAATACCCTGATTTAATTTTGAAGAACTGGCCTCCTTCACTTTCAATTCTTGAGGTTAAGGTGTTGCCACTGTGTCCAGATATGGAAGCACAACCCAGCATTGGCCCATCAGCATATCCACTCTTCTGGGCACAGGGGTTAACTCAGCAATGGACCTGAGATGGTTCAATAAGAGTCATCTCCATGATACCAGAGGAACCTAGCTGATCAGAACTACGGGAGTCAAATAACTCTCTTTACACTCAGCTTGGAAGAGCTGGTAGGACATACACCTGGAACTCCTAGGTCTGTCTGAGAAGAAAGTGAACTGGATGAAACATAAAAAAGGAACAGAGGACTGAAGAGGCAGAAGAACAAAGAAGAAATCAGTGTTTGCATAACTTTGAGCGTTTGGATTAAGCTGTACCTGAAGCCAGGACAGACCCAGACTAACCCTGGGCAGGGATTCCCAAGTATCAACCTCCACTTTGGCTTCGTCGGTTTGATGGAATACCAGGGCTGGGTTCTGTGACACTTCAGAAAATATCAGTAACTCTCAAAAAAAGATGTTAGCCTAAGAACCACAAACAACCTAGGACCATTCTCCCATTTTCTCTTCATTTTGGATGGATACACTCCCACCCACAACGTTTCCCAGCTTTCCAGAGCAAGGTTGGCCACACGCTGAGTTTTGTCAATGAAACTTAAGAAGAAATGTCATATGGCACTTCCAGGAAATCTCCTTCAAAAGCTCCCTCTCTTTGAATCCTCGGGCACCAAATCTCCTGTATTTTCACTGCACTAGTTGGGAGCTCAGGAAACCATTCTGTGCCATAAGGCCGAGGTCCGGATTTAAAGCTGACACTATTATTTACCTGTTCCATCACAACCTGGCAGAATCTTCCTAAGCACATAGTAATTAAAAAAAAAAAAAAGTATTTTTTTCAATCACTAAATTTGGTGTCTCTCCCCTAACAAATACTCTATCCTATAGAATCAAATAACACTACAAGCTCAGTGCTGGACGACCTTTATTCAAATCATTTGCTTAAATCATCTGGGATGCAGAACTCTGAGCTCTGGGGATCTACAGTATTTCCTTAATTCTAAGCAGAACTTGCCCTCCACATTTTAAGATTTCCTAAGTCAGAAGAGATAGTTCGATCAATAAATATACTTTCACGTTTTTCTCCTCCCCCAAACAGTTGCCTTATAATCCACAGTGAATTGGACTTAAGGAAACACAAGTCCATTTGCGAGACAAACACTATGGCACAGGGACTGATCGTGGCTCCTCAAAAGCTCAACTGAGTTATGGTTCGACAATTCAGAAATCTGGGCATGGGAGAAACATACTCAAAAAAAAAAAAAAAAAAGCAGAGTAGAAACATTGATTCATTTGGGATCTTGAGTGAAAATCCAGAGAAGATGGCAGACAAGAGTATAAGTCCCAGAGCTAGAATTCCTGGGTTAAGATCCTAGTTCTAGGCTCAGCGCCTGTGGCTCAACGGGCTAAAGCACCAACCACGTACACCTGAGCTGGCGGGTTCGAATCCAGCCCGGCCCGCCAAACAACAATACGGCTGCAACCAAAAAAAAAAAAAAAAGAAATGTCCGGGCGTTGTGGCGGGCGCCTGTAGTCCCAGCTACTTGGGAGGCTGAGGCAGGAGACTTGCTTGAGCCCAGGAATTGGAGGTTGCTGTGAGCTGTGATGCCTCGGCACTCTATCCAGGGTGCCAGCTTAAGGCTCTGTCTCAAAAAAAAAAAAATCTTAGTTCTATCATTTCTTAGCTGTATGACTTGGGCAAGATGTTTTCACCTGCTCAAACTTCAGTTTTGTCACTTGCAAACTTGGAATGGATAAAAGTACCTTCATCATAGAGCAGTTGTGAGAAACAAATGTGTTAGTACAGGTAAGATACTTAGAATAGTCCACAAACAATGGTGACAAGTAAAAGTCAGGCAAGGAATTCTTCCATACCGTGTTTGAATTCCTGAAATGGTATCCTCTGAACGTCTGAAAATCGAGAAACTAGTGAAAACCAACAAATTACTTTCTAGGGTGCCAAAATTCTATACTGTTACCTTCTACTATCATGTTCCTTTGCTTTCCTAGAAAAAAATATAAAATAAACCATTAATTCATGCTGTGTGCCTTCCTAAAAAAAACAAAAACACACATGCAAAAGAAGAAAATGGACAACAGCCCAGTGAACAAGTTTTGTCAAAGATATTTGCTAAGAATTTCATTCTGAGAGCTCCTAAGGGAAGCATGTTCCGATGACAAGTATTTCAATGAACTAAAAAGAGAAATTCAAAATTAAGAATTTGGGTGTAAATTCTGGTTTGATATAACCACTGTTCATGTGCTGTATCAGAATAGCAAGTTTCACCTGTTCTTGCCATCCATTAACTCACTTAAAATTAATATTTAAGAAGCCCGGTAAGTTACAGAGTACATTCCTATAGGGTATGAATCACAAAGTGCATACTTCATCTCCCCTCTCTCAACTCATTTATACGGCAAAAATTTACAACATTTCCAGCATAATGACATTTTAAATACATAATTATATGCACTTTGTTCATAAAATGCACCCACATTTTATAGAGATAAGTAATTAAATTGTTTTAATGACACCAGAGAATGAAAAAAATTCCAAAGCATCTATTAAAGCAAACTAAACTTGGCAAAAATAGAAGCATAAGAAATGAGAAATCATTTTTAAAACCACCTTTTATGACACCTTTTCAAGATGTATCAACTGAAAATGATGAACTTTAACTCACACTTAAACTTAGGGGAATTTTATTCTTTAAAAAAAGTCAAATTCTAAAAATAGTTCTGCTACATCTAGTATTTTTCCACTATTCTTGCCATCTTTAAACATACCTTCACAAGCTGCTGAACATAATGCTTTTCTGACTTAATCAGAACCTCTCTCATGACCCAGGAACGTTCAGTAAATAATTATTAAGCTCCAGAGGTGGCTTTTGCATAAGTTGATTTGCTTGAATGCCTATTCACTTAGGGACACAGCTTTTAGTATTGTTTTCAAATCTTATCACCTAACAGTGAAAGTAAATGTTAAAGGTGGGAGGGGGTTTGCCAATTATTTAGTTTTTCTCCATTTTAGTATTTCTTTGAAATTTCCAATCTGAAACTTATTCTTCATATATATGTCAGGCAAAGAATGCTGGTGTTTGGATGTTTTGTTTTCCCCCTCAAAGAAAAGAAAAATCAATATACAAAAATGCAAATGAGATACTTATCAATACAACTGTGATTCCACTATCAGAAAAAGTGAGGGATCAAAAATCCGAAATGTTTACATTGGGGCAGTTTTGACAAAGGTCACTACGGTGCAAGCACACTATTTTCCCGAAGAAAATTCTTTTTTATTCATAACAAAGCTGGCTACAATCTACCTTGCAATCATAAATCTAGCTCTGGTCTAAGTCAGGTTTTTCAGGCAGCCAGGTCTCTGGGTCATTATTAACTTAAGACCAACACTCCGTATTAAACAAGAGGACAAAGATACTGAGCTAGCAGTTCGCACACCCCACCCCACAAATTAGCTATAATACTTGTCATAGCCACCTATCAGGGGTTACAGCTGAAGCTGATTAAAGCCAGTCACAAAGTAACAGCTCCAGTATTTTTAACTCCCAATAAAACATTCCCTTCCTCTATCCTCCCCCTGAAAAAGAAAATAAAATGCTTCTGCTAAGTGGTCCCAAGATTATTTCCAGAATAAAACTTCACTTACAGACACAAGCTTTCAAAGGAGCATGGCATGAACATCTGAACTCTAAGTGCCTCCATCTTTTTTCCTTTAAGGTGTTCTGCGAGCCCTTGGCGAAGAGTGAAAGTCAAAGTTAGTTCTGGCACTGGCTGTGTCACTAGGGGTGGCTCCTGATAAGGCCCTGGAAACTCCAATCCAAACACAGCTCCCTGCTAGAACAGTGCCTGGTGTCTGTCTGCAACAGCAGACCTGTTTAATCCAGCACCTACTGTACCTGAAGGACAAAAAATGCTGCCTCACACCACAAAGGGGGCCACTCCTGGACCCAGGCCTGGCCAGAAACCTGCCCAGCAGCCAGGCGAGCAGCTTGGGATGCTTCTTAACCCTCCCCGGCTCAGGGACCAGGGGAGTTTGTAGGGACTGCATGTTACTAGAGAACTTGAAAGCAGAGGTAATTTCCCATCCCGGAGAATTTTTAACACTTAATGGGGTCCCAGAACCTAGGAGGGAGCTTGTGGGATTGCTCGTGTCCTTCCTCAGTTTGGGAGATCTCGGCCATCAACTCATCACACAGCAGCTGTTCTGCATCTGTGCACTGGCATTTCTGGAGCTCGATAATCAAATGTGCCCTCCTGCTGACAGGCTAGAGACTCAGACTCAGCATTTCTTACCTCCAGACCCCAAGTATATTGCGGGGGCGGTTTGTGCCTAGTCCCGGTGCCAGTAAAACACAAGTTGCTTGTAACTGGGGGCACCATCTTGCAGGACACACAAATGGCTAAGGCCACATTTCTGTGTATTCTGTGCAATACAATTCTGAACATAGTGGTAGGGAGAAAAAAATAGCAATACATGTTCTCAAAAATACACTTTAACAGACATGACAACATCGATATTAAATATTTATGCAGCTCCAACAGACAAAGATTCCCTGCAGGGGAGTAAAAGCACTGTACCTATGTTTCTCCCCACACACAATGCAAAGGTCAGAGCAAAGACATCTGACACTGACCAGCTGTGTACTCCGGGCGGTTACTTCACCTCTCTGGGCCTAGCTTTACCTCCCAGTCAAGGGGTGGAAAATAGTGCAATCTCTATAAGCCACAAGAAAACTCATATTCCATAATATAATGAAGTTATCTTTTTTTTAACTTCCCTCTAAAAAGAGGAAATATTCAACCAGAAGTCTCAGCCGATCTATTTCTGGCTCTGTTTATTCTTTGATCATTCATTCATTCCCTCAGTCTTTCTTTTGCTTACTAAGTATTTATTTACAGAACACCTACAATGTCTCAGGCACGGTATAAACACGTGCAGCTCACAGTCTAGTGAGAAATGCCTATCAATTAATCACAAAAATATATTATAAATGTGTTAACCGCCACAGAGTGGTGAAAGACTTAAGGGTTAGAAAAGGCTTTCCTTAGGCAGGGACCTCTGGATTGAGAACAGAGAGGGGGAGAGGGAGAACATGGAAGAAAAGTCTTCCAGGCAGTAGTAACAACACATGCAAGAGCTCTGTGCGGGAGAGGTAGTGGCCAGGAGGACCTGCTGTGGTTGGAGGACACAGTGAGACCGAAGCATTTACCGCGGCCAGACAAGGCAGGACAGGACAGGGAAAGGTCACTGAGCTTGTTCCAAGATGAACAAGAAACCACTAAGAGACGGCGGGCAGGGGAATGATGAGCTCAGGTTTGAGTTTTTAGAAAGGTCTCTCTGGCTGCTGTGTTAAGAGCCAACTGGAAGACGGGCAAGATTAACCACTGCAGTAGCTCTGGGGGGAGTGATGATAGCTCATGGAGGGCAGTGGGGGTGGGGAGAGAGTGAAGGTGCAAGGTGGAGAAAAGTGGGCGGTTTACTGGTAAACCTACAGGCCACTGAATAGAAGGAACAAAGTAAAAAATGTCCAGGGGTAATACCCGCATTCATCAACAGCAGTCACCAAACACTTCCACACGCCCGGCACGGTGCTGGGCACTGGGGGCTGTCGCTCCATTTCTTTCTAGCCCGCCCCACTTCTCTTCTGCCACTAGCTCAGCTTGGCATGAAAATTAAGAATCCAGGTTATGATGCGGATTGATCTGGATTCAAATGCCACTGCTCACTAATTCTGTGATTTTGTGCAAACTTACTAACTCGCTGTGTTCCAATTTCTTCTCCTGAAAGAGGAGAAATGATGAGGGACTGTGAGAGCTGAATGAGATAACATGAGTGATACGCTCAGCATGGTCTGAGACTCAGTAAATCTCAGTCTTTAAAAACTCTCTTCAAGGCTCCATGCCCGTGGCTCAGTGCTTAGGGTGCTGGCCACATGCACTGGGGCTGGTAAGTTTGAACCTGGACCAGGCCTGCTAAACAATGACAACAACAAAACAAAAACAAAAAAAAAGACTCTTCAAGACTGTGGTTAGTGATAGCTATCCTGGATTAACATTGACTGATTGAGAGAATAAAGGGAAATTGCACGGAGTAGAAAAACAACAAAAAACATTTGAGAAAGTGGAAGATTGAAGGACAAAGAGAAGATAGGTGATTACCATATCTGGACCTTTAAGGGTTTATTTTCCTTAAATCAAGCCAGGTAAGGTAGAGGGTATCTGTAGTCCCAGCTACAGGCATAATGATTGCTTGAGTGTAGGGGCTTGAATCCAGCCTGGGCAACATAACAAGACCCCATCTTTAAAAAAGTAAATTTCTCAAAAATCAATTAAATAAACAATCAAACCAGACTATCTTTCACCTTGGGCACTATTTGAAGCTGAATTAAGCTTACAAGGTACTGGGTAAATTTTAGAACTGAAACTCTTGATTTATTACATGCTCACACATACGGAAAGTCTGTACCCTCTATGGGTTCTCAAATGTTGACCATGAAACCAACAGCATCAATTCCAGCCATTCCTAAAGGGGACACAATGTGGTGCCAAATGTTCCCCTGCTATGTTCAGCCAATAACATGACCTGACTTTTTATCTTGGACAATCCACCACTCCAAAAAAGACTTCCATTGACCATTTATGTAAGTGTTTAAATAAAATTACCTGTAAGAGGCAAATGCTCAATTTACTTATAGCACTTTGGAAAGATCTAGCTTATACTAGAGTGCTCAGGGAATCTTCTTGGACACGCCAATGAAATGGTCACCAGCAGATGGAATAAAGTTTGACCTAAATGTGATTACATGCCACCTTCTTCAAAATTCACATTTTCCCAGTACTAAAATACTACCCCTCAGTCATCACTCAAATTATTCAACAAATGTCTTCTGAGTATCAAGACCACGTCTATTGGGTTTCCATATATCCCAAGAACTTTGTAGAATAGTCTGTGGTTTGACATTTAACAAATATCTTTAAAGTGAATCAATTTATAATGTAGAAGCAATTCTCTTTTGCACTGGTGTACCCTCCAAATGTGTATCCTAAGTCTGCACAAATATGTATACGCATATGAATACGCCACAAACACAAAGAAAGGATAAATGCCTGAAATAAGAGACATGCCAGTTACCCCAATTTGACCATAATCAAATATCACATGTACCAAATAAATATGGTTTGGGTATAAATAACAAATATGCCAATTACCCCAGTTTGACCATTATCAAAATATCACATGTACCAAATAAATATGTACAATTATTATAACCCCATGATAATTTGAAATAATTTTTTTTTAAATCCTAAATTTAAACACAAACTAAGAATTGGTGGGGGGGGGGGAAATAATATTAAAAAAGTAAGACACATAACACAGAATAAAAACCTTACCTGTGCTCCAATGCTTTACAAATCATAATTACCCGCCTTGCCCTAAATTGCAGCAAATTGACTATAGTCATCAGAATTCTCACTGACCCTTTAAAAGCTGAGCCTTAACTAAAAATAGAACTTAAAGCAATAAACCATCCAAGTGACAGTCAATTTTTTTTTTTGTGGAACCTAAATTGGCCTTCGGAATCTTTTTTGGAAGGAAAAATTCAATCACTGTTTTGAATGGGTTAGAGAAAAGATAAGGGACTTTACTTGTTTTCCTGTCCAAAACTCAGGTGAAGAGAAGCAAAGCTACTGTTCTATCCCAACTCAGAATTCACATTCTGTTTGGGCACTGAATGTTTTATTGCTCCCCAAAGCAGACCATTTTCTTATATTTTTGCTTTTGATAGTCACTGTTCTTCTCGGTAAGCTCTTCTATTTGACGGCCTCACAAATTTGACAGCTTACTATGGGCCAGGCGCTATTCCGACCCATTAACTATACACAATTTACCTAGTCTTGACATATTTCATTATAATTCCAGCCAGTGGATCCCAAACCTGTGTTCCTATCAGAAGCACATTCCCTCTAGACCACCCCCTTCAAGTAAGTACAGAAGATTTTACAAATATAGAAATGCCAAAAATCTTTCCCCAAACAGACTCTGCAAGAGTAGGATTGGGAATTATGTTGCTTTTTGAAAAGATCCGCATCATAGTCTAAAATGAAGTCAGGTCTGGAAACATATACATATTTCTACTAATATATAATAATCTAACATATATTATAACTTATAGATAACATTATATATTATTATATGTTACAGATAACATATTATAATGTAAAGGAAGTCTCATAGGTCTTACACTCTATATAACATTGTCTATGTAAATTCTCTAAGATTTAAGAGTGGTAGGGAAATACTCAAAAATGTAAGCTCTTTTTTCTGTCTCAAAAAAACAAAAAGTCTCACTCTGTGCATCATTCTAGCTCATGGCAACCTCAAACTTCTGGGTTTCTGGGTTCAACTGATCCTCCTGCCTCAGCCCAAGCAGGTGGAACAGCACGCATCTGCCACAATGCCTGGCTAATATTTTTCCTACCTTTTTAATAGATACAGGATCTCTCATTGGCCTCCCAGGGTGCTAGGATTACGAAATGAGCCCCAGATCCCAACTTAAGCTCCTTTTAAATGTTGAATAAAAATGTTATTCACATATCTTCTTTAAAGTGCCTACTTGGAATTACTATGAACATGCTTTGAATGTTCAGTGAAAGCCTTCTGGTAGGGTAATTAAATAGTTTCATGAAAGCAGTAACAAAACTCAAGACGTACTCTCAAGAGTAACATCCATCTCTTCTCCCCACATGCCATAATGCTCGCTTTCTACAGTCAGATGCTTCCCAAAGGTCCTTCAACACAAACAACTACTGAGTTGCCCAGTATGTGTGTGAGAGGCACTGATCCCTGTGCCTTGGAGAAGACAAACTTGAAGATGCAAGAGGCTTTGCTTTCACACCCAAGACTCCCGAGCCTCTCACACACGCTATGCTAAGAGCAGGGAGGTCACAATGCCCTCTTGCCCTTGGCTGGCTCCTCACCCTCCAGCAGAGCAAGTTTTGCAGAATTTAAATGTCAAGATCTCCTCCAAAAGATCTTCCCAGACCATCTTCCCTAAAGCAGAAACATCCACTTTTGTTTTCTGCTCTTTCACTGTTGCTTTATTTTATAGTACTTAATTCAACTTGTCATCATTTTTTTTTCATTTCTTTGTCTTTTTGTCTTGAAAGGCTGGTCTTTGGTATTTATTTTATTCTCAGTAGCATATAGTAAGTGCTCAGAAGGAAAGAAGAATGGACAAATGAGTGACAAAATGAAAAAAGATCAACTATGGAAGGATCTAGGAAGTATAATGAATGGGAGGCTGGCATTTAATCAATCAGGAAGTCAACAGACATAAATGAGACACACAATTATACACTCTTTATTTATTAGCTTTTAGTGGCTGAATACAACTCACTTTCACGGATAAAGTATTGGGGTATAGTTACAAGAAACTGGCCCCATAGTTCTAATTTGAAACCATCACAGCCTGACGGAATAAAATTTTTAATGACTACCTATCTGCAGAAACAACTATTTGGTACCATTCAATCACGTTTATCTCTCTCATCCAGTTTCTACTTTCTTCCCCTACCAAGAACAGATCTCCCTGTAACAGTGATATTACAGAATTTTCTCAAAGATGACTCGCTGTACCCTCAAATCACACCTCCAAAAGCCCTTCAAGGTTGAAAGGAAAATGCAGAAGAGACTAAGATGACCCCAGGAAAACTTGATTTGGACATATCCCAGCGTTATTAAAGAGATGTTTAGAAGCTTATACAAACAACCAAAGAAAAATGTTTAAAACTATTTAGAAAAATCTATCCTGATAATAAAAATGTAATCTACAAAGGGCATTTCAAGTGAGTATTTAAGTGATTAATGAAGGAAAAACTATTAGCTGGACTCTATCGTTTAATGTATTATCAATACAACATATTAGTCCCTTACCTTAAATTCCCTGATATTCTCTGTCTTTGTCTTAGGGTTTATTTCCAAAGAAATACATCCTCCTGCATTAAAGGCAATTCAAAGGCCTTTCTCTGTGGTCTATAAATGGGAACCAGCGTTTTCAATAGCAGACTACAGTCTACAATATAAGCCAAAAAGGCAAAGCAACACAAAGCTGGAGAGAGAAATACCAAAGACATTATGCAGATTTCATAATTTCTTTAAATGAAAGATGTAATAAAAATGCAATTATCTTTCTTCTCAAGGTGAATAAACAGGGAAAGATACTGTCAGTGGGAGGGGCAGGGTTATTCAAAATAGGCCTTCACAATAAATAAAATCTTCCACTTTGAGACCTCAAAATCATGATGTTTTTCTGTTTTATAGTTAACTATTACCCTGTTTATAAAGAACACTGGGAACATCTCTTTTACTCCTAGTAACTTTTTTTTAATAATGAAAGAATTTAGAGCAACTAAGAATATGATGTCTCTGACTGTCTTTTAAGGATACTGTCGATTGAAACTGGAGAGCGTATCACCATCATCTTCATGGGTTTTTTTCTTCTTCCAAGCAGGAGACAGGATATTATAATATTTTAAAGCAACATAAAATTCAGCTATTAGAAGTGGACTCTATAGACCACCTTAGCTAAGGCTCAGCTGCCATGGAAGGTGAGTGAATCCCCACTTCCCTTATGGCCATCTTGGAAATGAGCCATAGGACATTAGCAGTTCAGAGAACCACCTAACCCCTTATGGTCCAGGGAACAGCTCAAAAAAAAAAAAAAAAAAACACTGAGATAAAGAAAAAGGGCACAGTTGATCAGCCAGGTTTTCTACTCTATTCATAGAACTTAAATATTTTTGTTCCTCCAAAGAGTGAACTGAAGGCAGCAAGAGACTGTTTCTTATAGACAATGATGCCATTTTAGAAGGTGAGTATAAAAGTTACTGAGTATAAAAACTATGATTTGTACAAGAGGCAATAAGGATTCAGGACAGTGGTTTCAACCTATGGGAAACAAACATCTGAGAGGTCTACTGTTTTATAAATGCATGAATAACCGATACATCCTTCCTATGGATATAAACTGAGCACCATTTTTCCAACTGGATAGGGCATAGCACGATGATTCGGTGCAGACACACACACATACCCATACACACACAAACACACACACATATACACACACACACACATACACACACACACACACACACACTCTGTTCATATCCTAGCTTAACCCTGGGTAAGTCATTTAACTTTTGAGTGCCAAGATCTTCATCTATAAAATGGGACTATTAAGATCACCTATTTCATTGATTAATGTGATGATTACATGAGGTGAAGTATGAAAAGTACTTAGGATGGTCATGAAAAAGAGCAATGTTATGCAAGGAACAACAGCTCTATTTCAGAATACTGTTAGGTCATGAAAAAATCAGCCCAGAGCCTCAAAGAATTTCAAGTTCTAGGGCAAATAAAAGTTATTCATTGGAAACAATGCTTAAGGTATTTTTAAAACTTGGTATCTGAAGAGGCTGCACAGATTCAAAATACATGTAAGTTCAGGAAAGATACAGATGAATTTGTGACTAATATATTCACAATGAATAACTAAATACTGAATGTTGGTGGTTATCTGTAATATTTTATTGTTGTTAGGGATTCATTGAGGGAACACAGAACCAGGTTACACTGATTGCTTTTGTTAGATAAGGACTCTCTTATATTTGCATCTTTTCCCTAAAAAGTGTGCCATACCCCTTGACCCCCCCACTCCCTCCCCTCCTTCCCTTTCTCAGCTCTCCCCATCCCCCACCCCCACTGTGTACTAGGACCTTAATTGTCCTCATATCAGAATTCAGTACATAGGATTCTTATTTCTCCATTCTTGGATGCTTTACTAAGATCCATCCACATCCATCCAGGTTAATACAAAGGATGTCAAGTCTCCATCTTTTGGTGGCTGGATAGTATTCCATGGTATACATATACCATAGCTTTTTAATCCATTCCTGGGTTGATGGGCATTTAGGCTCTTTCCACATTTTGGTGATTATAAATTGAGCTGCAACAAACAGTAACTTGTGATTGTAGACAACCAACTATGCCTTTTCTTTTCTTTTCGTTTTTTCTGTTTTTGAAGAATACTTGGAAGCATAACAATGCCTTTCAATAGCTGTCTTAGCTACAAAAGCAAATTACAGCCCAGGGACCCTTCTGCTTAATTCAGTATGTCAATTAGAATTTTAGTTTATATTTTTACTATGTAAATGTAACCAACAGTCAAACAGGAAATCATGTATTTAAATAAGTGAAACTATAAGGAATCAAACCCCTTCCTGATGTTAAATTTGTGTTAACAGTTAAATTTCCTAAATTTTCAAGGCATCTCACATACTCTCATACTAATGACATCCTGTTTCAGTTATGCTGAGCAAACAGGACTGAAAATGAAAAAAATAGGATTTTCAGAAAAATCCTTCCTGTGTGTTGATTAATCATAATAAACTCCAATCAATCATAATAAATTCAACACACATTAGCTTTCTGTATTTAATTCACACTCTAGGGAGTCTTTCCTATAATCAAAATGTATATTTTTGTTGATGAGAAAATGTTAAAATAACCAATATTTTAAATTAATAGCCATTGTAATTTCAAGTAACACTGTCATGAAGTGACACAAAAGAAAACTTAAACTTTCACTTAAAAAATTAAGCCAATGTCCTTAAAAAAAAAAAGAGCCTAACAAAGCTACCTAATTCTCCCTTAAACATTTACTAAGTATTAATTGCCTGCCAGATATTTATAGGCAAGGTGATCTAGACACAGAGAATAATAAGTACTCCAATTCAAGGTTATTATCTGGCTCCTAATATCAAAAGATATTGGTTCATTTTTAAAGGATGTGAACAAAAACATAGGTAAAGGATTGAAGAATCACATTATTCTTTTTTTTTGAGACAGAGTCTCACTATGTTGCCCTTGGTAGAGTGCCATGGAGTCACAGCTCACAGCAACCTCCAACTCTTGGGCTTAAGTGATTCTCTTGCCTCAGCTTCCCAAGTAGCTGGGACTACAGGCACCTGCCACAACACCTGGCTATTTTTTTGTTGCAGTTGTCATTGTTGGTTAGCTGGCCCAGGCTGGGCTCAAACCCACCAGCCTTGGTGTATGTGGCCGGCACCCTACTCACTGAGCTATGGGCACTGAGCCAACATTATTCCTATTAAAACTCATTCAGTCAATAAACACTTAATGAGCACCTATGATATACCAGGTACTATTCAATAAACTTGAGATACAGCAGATATACCATGATTCTTAAAAGATAAATGTTTTAGAGCAGGGGTCCTCTAACTTTTTTAACAGGGGGCCAGTTCCCTGTCCCTCAGACCATTTGAGAGCCGGACTATAGTTTAAAAAAAAAACCTATGAACAAATTCCTATGCACACTGCACATATCTTATTTTGAAGTAAAAAACAAAACAGGGGCAGCACCTGTGGCTCAAAGGAGCAGGGCACCAGCCCCATATATGGGAGGTGGTGGGTTCAAACCCAGCCCCGGCCAAAAACTGCAAAAACTAACCAAAACAGGAACAAATACAAATACAATATTTCAAATGAAAAAACAAAAAGGCACCCCCTATCTGCAAAAAAAAAAAAAAAACCCTCCTAACTTCAGGGAAAAAAGGCCCTACTAACTGCAAAATTAAAAAAAAAAAAAAAAAAAAAAACCCAGACCTCCTAACTTCAAAAAAAAAAATAAATCCTAACTTGTTCTTATCTCTGTCCTCAGGCAGCAGCAGGCTCTGCACAGGCAAGCTCGTGACTCCTCCGATCACGAGTCTCAGTCTCATAAGCGAGACTGATAGGAGGAGTCAAGAGACAGAGAGAAGGAGGGGAGTTGGAGAGTGCGGCGCACATTTCACACATGCGCACTGCAGCCTGGGATGAGTCGGCTGCTAAGCAGGACAGGCAGCTGTGGCAAAAACACCCAGCGGGCTGGATAAATGTTCTCGGCAGGCCGCATGTGGCCCACAGGCCGTAGTTTGAGGACCCCTGTTTTAGAGTAACTGAATCCTCAAATCATTTATTAATTTAAACAGACAACTTAAAAATTACATGGATTTGCAATCTTCAGACACTAATGACATGATATTCCCATTAACAAGGATGTCTGGCTTCTAACTTTGGTGCAAGGAGCATACACATTTCCTAGTGTGCCAGGTAGGAAATTTGGAAATTTGAAATTTTGAAAAAACAATGAGATCATGTCTCTGCCTCATTAAAAAAAAAAGAGAATGGAGAATTCTTCATCATATTGTCACATTGGCAACTGTATCTCATATTTGCATATCATACCTCAAGTGTATTATTAAATCTTTTTATTTAAATAAGGAAATGAAGGGACAAGCAGTGAGGCGAGTTAACCAACCAAAGTAAAGATGCAAATGAGCACAGATCTGGGGTTTGAAAAGCCAGGGTCACACATTCCTTGTTACGGCTCTCTGCTCTGAGTTGACTGATGGATTTCAGTTACCCAAGGATTACAAAAGCAAACCAATTCTAAAATTAGACCCTTGAGCTGGTTGTCTCTTCATTTGTCTGTGCCCCATACTTGATTCTGAATTCCATAAAGGCATGAACCGTGTCTGTTGAGTTCACTACCTCCTTCTTCCACAAGGTACAATTCCAGATGCAGAAAAGGCACTCAATGACTATTCATCAATGGGTTAAATCATTAACTGATTGATCCTGATGCTTTTTTTTTGGCTAACTCTGACCATGCTCTGACTTAAAAAAAAAAAACAGAGAGTGACTGAAGCAGACTTCCCTGACTATTTATGCCAAGCACGAGTTAAATTAATGGCATTTACTAGAAAGAAACGCAAAAAGAAACAACGTCCTGAAAGAACTTAATATGGTTGGAAAAAAAAGATTAAGAAAACACGAAATTACAAGAATGAAACAAAAAAAGGAACTCAACATATCAGCACAATTTATATGTATTAAGGATGTTCCTAAAAAAAGAAAAGAATTATTTTAAAAGGCTTTTTAGGGGAAGCAATGGCTTTGGAAATTTGGGGAAGAATGATAGACTTCCTTTGGCAAACACGGTCAATCTTGAGCAAAGTTTCCCAAAGTGTGGCATACAGGATGATCTCAAATCGAGACGTCTAGACTCCACGTTAAATAGCCATGGAATCATACGGTGAGAAAGGCCCTTTCAATTTCTTTCATCTCAGAGAAAAGTCTCTGTTTGATGCTAATATGTCTTCATCTCTCAACACTTGCCCTTTGTTAACAACAAAGCTCAGGCCTCCGACTCCGGCCATTCCAAACATACCTAGCAAGAATCTAACAATTTTCTTCCATTTTCATTATATTCATTTTCCATGCACATCCAATTGTGGCTTCCATGTATTATAACATTTCCTTTAAAATATATGCTTAATATTTTAAGCCCCCATTAGTATGGGGTGCGGGCTAAAGTAGTGAACATGGCATAATAATAGCTAAAATTTAGAGAACACTGCCTAGGAGAAATAAAAGAGAGAGAGAATGTGCCAGAATCCTTCAACGGAAACAAGATTAAACATAGCCCAGAAATAGTGGCCTACTCTATGGTAGTGAGAAGCTAACAGCTGAAAAGAATTTCAGTCTGATAAAGAAAACCACATAGGGTTCTGAAATCATAGTAAGTGGCCTTGGCCCTAATCTCTCCCTAACTGTGGAAAATGAGCATGACTCTCAGCTATCACCCCATACCGGAAAAGAGGGTAGCCAGCCAAGTAGGACTGAGAATGTCACAATGGCAGGGACATACCACATTTGCTGATACTGCCTGTAAACAAGTCCACTTTCCAGAAAAAGAAGGCAAGGCTGTTAGAACAAAATGTCAGGGTGCTTGGGTTGATGTTTCCACATATAAAACACCTCTCCTCAATGCTGGGGTGGGTACTGCCGTCTTTGTTATCTCCTGGAGTACAAATTGAGCTTACAAGCCCAGTTTTGTTTGGATTTGCTTTTTTCCTAATTCCATAAAGAAGTACTAAAAGAGATTCCCAGTACAGATATTTTCCCCCCAGCTCTATAATACTTTCAAACACTAGATGGAGCCAACTTTACAACACTTGGGGATTCATGTACCAGTTTCACGTGGTACTTGGAAAAAAAATCCAAACACAAAGTTATGGGAGAGCTATGGGAGAGCTATGTGCTAATTCAATATATTTCAATTTAAATGTTTTGGATTTTCATTGTAAATATCAAATGGTCCCATTATTTTTATATTTGGCTATTTTCTACAATTCATAACCCAAGTTAACACCAAAACACTTAAAATACTAAAAAATGTGTACTTCAAATATGTACATTTTCTAACTAACTGATATTCATTCAAGGTTGATTCATTAACATGTATTTCTTATTATAGCTCTTAATATTGACAATTTCAAAAAATGTGGTGGTTTTTGTTTTATTTCTTGCTTAAGGGGAATGGAAACAATTTACAAATGCGAAGAGCATGTTTGGCTCACCAGCCAGGCAGGGCAAAGAGAGGCCCAAGCAGGCAGAAGGCAGACCTGCAAGGCCCGTGAAGAGAGGAATAAGCCCAGCACGGGAGGGGGCTACTCCCCAAACACAAGAGAAAACATGGCCATTCACACTAGACTAGCTGGGGCTGGGATAGGGCCATAGGAAAGTACTAAGAGGAAGGTGGGCCACGATTCTGTCGCTAGCCGGTCACGATAACTCAGTGCCTTCTCACTGAGTCCTAATATGTCAGTGATCCTCAACAAGGGTGGGTTTTGTCCCCAGAGGACATTTGGCAAAGCCGGAAGATCCTCTCAGTTTCTACAAGCGGGGAACTAAGTGCTACTGGCATCTACTAGGTGGAACCAGGGACGCTGCTAACCATCCTATCATGAGCGGTGCAGCCCCCGCAAGGAAGAATTTCTGGCCCCAAATGTCATCAGTGCCCAGGTTGAGAAACTGTACTGTCGAGTAAGCGCCTCTCCCACACTGAAGACAAAGTACAGTCAGCCCTCCACACCCACAGGTTCCACGTCCATGGGTCTAGCCAACCCCAGACTGAAAATATTTTAAAGTCAGACCAGTGGAAAACAATACATGTTACAAAATAACACAAAAAACAATGTAGTTTAACAACTATTTACATTGTGTTAGGTATTACAACTAATCTGGAGATCATTTAAAGAATATGGGAGAATATGCACAGTTTATATACAAATACGATGTGGTTTTATATCAGGGACTTGAACATCCACAGATTTTGGTATCCAAGAGGGTCCGAGAAACAATCTCCAAGAATACTTAGGGATAACTGTAGTTCCAACTCTATTTTCAATAATGAAAAAATTTAAAAATAAGGAGTGTAAAAGAAATACAGAAATGGAGACAGCAAATGTTAAGTTACCCATTTAAGGCATTAAGAAGGTTAACAGTGAATTTTGACATAACTGGCTGTGGCATCACCAGGTTTAGAAGTATCTCTTACTCTTCCTTCCCCTCAGCCACCACTGAACTGTAACTCATCATATCTTATCTATCAACCACCAAACTGCTTCTCCTCTGTCTTCACAGATATTCTGACACTGTTCAACTCTGGCTTGGACTACTAAATTGTTCTACCGACTCCCACCAACTTCCCCTATCACAGCTGTTCTCAACCTGTGGGTCGCGAACCCTTCGTAACAATGAAAATACATCCTGCATATCAGATATTTACATTATGATCTTAACAGTAGCAAAATTACAGTTATGAAGTAGCAACAAAAATAATTTTATGGTTGGGGGTCAGCACAACATGAGGAACTGTATTAAAGGGTCACGGCATTAGGAAGCATTAGGAAGGTTGAGAACCACTGCCCTAATACACCCAACATCTACTACTTGATAACCCTTTATAAAGAATGGTTTACAGTTTTCAGGCAATTCCTTTAAGAAAATACATCCGCTTTGGAAAGACGTTTGGAGACTACTCAGAGATCTAAAAATAGAATTGCCATTTGACCCTACAATTAAATCTTAAGCTAGGAAAATTGTTTGCTAGATATCTTATCATAAAATTGAAATTGCTATAAAATTCTCTCTTTTCTCTCTCTGACAGAGTCTCACTCTGTTACCCAGGCTAGAATGTTCTAGTCTGAGCCTAGCTCAGACTGATGCCAACCTCAAACTCTTGAGCTTAAGTGATCCTCCTCAATCAGCCTTCCAAGTAGCTGGGTCTCTAGGCATCCACCACAAGACTTGGCTAATTTTTCTATTTTTAGTAGAGTCAGGGTCTTGTTCATGCTCAAACTATTCTGAAACTCCAGAGCTCATGCAATCCTCTTGCCTTGGCCTCCCAGACTTTCAGGAATACAGCCATCATGCACAGACAAAATTCTCTTTAAATGTAAGCCACATCATTTGTCAAGGCGCTATGTTTAGAATTTTTAAAAAATGTCAGAGGTGGAGGTCAGAGTAATTTTAAATTGAAATTCTACCCACAGCATTATAATTCTCTTTGATCATTATGCCCAAACAGGGGTAGTGGTTGAGAAAGTATCAGCAAAAAAGACAGTCTGAAAACATTATTGAATACACATGCCATACATACCTACACGTCAGAGAGGTGGAGCTATTTCACTGTTTCGTGCTAGTAGTATGTAGCAACACTAATATGACTAATAGTTAGAGGGTTTCTCCTAAACATGGTAATCTCTTACATATACAAAATCTGAGGCTGCTAAAAAAGTAAATTTCTTGTGACTTCTAAGGTGACCCTGTTTAAAGATACTTAAGGAGCCTCTGTAATATCAGAACTATATACATAAAGAAACAAGTGGTATGAAAAGTTATCATTTCTCACAGTTTCACCATGCTGATGTTCTATCTGTGCTGAAGTCTTATTTCTAATATTTTTATTCCTTTTGTTTACAGACTCTTTAGTATATTATGTTGCCCACAATGCTATACAAGGTATAAACATAAGTAAGACAAATTTATGCCCTGAGAGTTCTGAACCTACTGGAAAAGAAAGACAAATGACAGCACTGTATCGACACTGGTGTGATATTGTGCTCTGATAGAGGTGATTACAGATAAAGTATCTGATCCAGAAAGCAGGATGGGCATAGGAGGGCCTCGGAGCTTTGTGGCAGAGAATGAATGAATACTGGGCTGAGGCAAAGCTATCACAGGGTGTTTGGGTGATGAAAGGAGGGGCACCTGTTTCAAGAAGGATCATGTGGAAAAAGGCAGAATGAGAATAGCAGGGTGTATAGCATATTGTGTAAGTTAGGAGAAAGTAATAGGCACAGATAAGAAAGCTGGTTTGGTGTTGAACTTTGTCACTGTTAAATATGGATTGATAGAGATATGGATGTCTATGCTGGTTAACAAAACCTTAAGTCTAGTATAATATGATTATAGCACAGCACTTTGAAATTAACAAACCTTTAGATGACTTGGATGTTTGCTCCAATTTATCTTCTTTCAAAAACCTGTGATTGAGTTTTTGTCCTTACATCATGCGAAATACTTCTTTCATCTACGTATACATTGTAAGATTATAATTATACCTCCTCATTAAGTAAAAGGATTGTAAGGCTCTTATCGTAGTAAACTGTGGTAAACTTCAATATTTGTTGCAAATATTGAAGATTATAAGCATATGGCAGGAAGGAAGTACTCACACTCAGCACTATGACCTCTGGACAGTCCTTAGAGGTAAGGGGACATCACTCTCCCCTGTAGTTTTCGTGAGTGATAATATAGTTCCACTTTGGTCTGGCTAATGACAGTAGAGTCCACCACTAACCTAGTCTCTTATATGGCCCCAAATATTCTGTGGATGGGTGTATTTGGGTGGCATATGTATGTTTGTACTTGATTCCTAAACATTAGGAAAAAGATAAACACTGCTTTCTTGAAATAGTAAGAAACAGTACAACCTAACTGTCATTTTTATTCATAATGACTTAAACTCCATCCCCTCACATTCCTATTTCAATCTCAACTTACTCATTAGTCAAGTAGAAAGTTAACATGCCAGAATATACAAATAACAGAAGGGTGCTGGAGTGAGAGGCGTTTTATACTTTAAGATGATCAAACACTTCTGTTTAAGAAGGGAAAATAGAATTC
The DNA here is from genome assembly GCA_963574655.1 of Perodicticus potto. NCBI lineage: Eukaryota > Metazoa > Chordata > Mammalia > Primates > Lorisidae > Perodicticus > Perodicticus potto. The sequence continues at coordinate 41,097 of CAUYRH010060993.1, read as the reverse complement.
TGCTCTTGGGTAGTTTGTTTTCAGCAAAGAGTGAGACATCATTATAGGGGGTTAGGGTAGCTGGATTAGCTGGTCTCCTTTCTCTGTTAGGTTCCATTACCCTATTCTCCAGCTCCAGGCAAAACCAGGCTCTTAAGTTATTTGTCACATATATAATTAACTGCATCTAACACAAACATGAAAGTCCCACTTTTGCGTTTGATAAATGATGCCTTTCTAGCTAGAAAAGATTTTAAGTTTTGGTTTTTTGAACAAAATTAAGAAATGAATGGGATAGATTTGAAGTTTAACACACTTAGCATATTGATTCAAATGTCCTTGGAATTGCTGAAGCCAGTTCTTATGAAAACTTATGTACATTTGAATGATCACAGCTATGCCACAGGGTAATGTATAGATTTTCAGGTAGGCCCAGAATATACAGTAGAACCTCCATAGCTGAACATCTCCCTAGTTGACCACTTCCTTATGTTGACCTGATTTTCATAGACCAGATATGCACCACATGTACATATCAGTATAGTAGGCCTCGTTCCTTATGTTGACCACCTCTGTAGGTTGATCAGTTTGTTACAGTCACTTAGGCAGTCAATTACAGAGGTTCTACTATATTATTAATCACCAGAAGGAATCATAGGGCAACTACTTCAACACTCTTAGACTATAAGTGGGGAAACTGAGGCCAGAAAGGATATGTGACTTTACTAAAGGTCACAGAGGCTGATACATAATGCAGAATAATTCTGTAATCTACCAGTGTTCTCTGATATAAGCATATCCTATTAGCAGCAGTTTAAAAATGTTGGTGATTAATAGTAATGTTTTTTAGTTAGTTTGTTTGTTTTTTAGAGACAGAGTCTCACTTTATCGTCCTCGGTAGAGTGCCGTGGCATTACAGCTCACAGTAACCTCCAACTCTTGGGCTTAGGCGATTCTCTTGCCTCAGCCTCCCGAGTAGCTGGGACTATAGGCGCACATGTCAATATCCGGCTGTTTTTTTGTTGTTGAAGTTTGGCCGGGGCTGGGTTTAAACCCACCACCCTTGGTATATGGGGCTGGCGCCTTACTCACTGAGTCACAGGCGCCGCCCAATAGTAATGTTTAGCATTACATTTACCCATTCATCACTTCCTTCTCAAATTTTCAGAGAAGTCCAGGGACATATGCAGGCATTTTGCAAAGAGGAGATCAACAGACACTGAAAGGAAAAGTCTTAACTTATATTATGACAACCATACCAAGTGTTGCCTTCTTTTGATGCCACTCTCTCCTAAACCGACTCCATTCCACTCACTCTCTCATTGTTCATACAGATTATATTCCATTAGAGGAAATCTCATGTTAGTGAATTAATTTCATATCTTCTCCCAGGAGCTCAAAAGTTTCTAATACTCTTCTTTACATACCTCACAGGACTCCATACAGAAAAGTAGAAGTGTTAGGTAATCAAGATAATGTGAAAAATAGTATACACATCTCTTTACTTCTAAAAATATTATTTGTAATGCAAAGGTTTTTAACCATCAGAGTAAAAATAAATAGCTAATATAATGGAACCTCAAACTTAATTTGGGAAGGTTCCTTTTGAAAATACATCAAATACATTTGGTTATTGGTAGCTGATTTCATTGAATTCATTTCCAGTAATATATAAAATCCCATATGCAGGCAGAAGAGATACTTATCAGCATGCTATAGTTTTCACAGAAAGGAAACTTTAGTTTTCATTGTAGGAAGTCAATTGTATTTTATGAGTCTTTGTGATACCAATAAAACCTATCTCTCCACCCTGAGAGTTCATATAACAAGATGGAGTAGAATCAATCTAGAAAAATTAATCTCTATAACCAAGGAAACATAAAAGCTAGTCTTCTCAAATATGAAAATGAATACATGAATTTATAATTTTACTTAGCAATTCAAAATGAAAGGTCAGATCATGTCCTGGGCTGGGAATTAGGAGTGACTATTGTTAGACAGTAATTTAATAAGTGAATGAATGGGCAACTAATCTTGTAGTCATGGTAACTCATTTCTCCATGACCCTACTGAAAATAGATTTGCCCGAGAAAGGAAAACCGCTCATTTTATTCATACAGACTGGATTCCATATAAGAGAAAACTGAGGCATAAACAAGCATTTGCTGTTGACCTTTGCAATATTTACTGTCAATAGACCAATATTTTGGATGTTATGGTAATTATGAACATTTAAATAGATATTTGTTACGTATTGCATTTTTTGTATATCCAAAATACGTTGTGACCCTCACCCACAGTGAAGTGGTATTAGGAGGTGAGATTTGGGAGGGTCATGAGGTTGAAGCCTCCACTCTGGGTCCTTCTAAGAAGAGAAAGAGACTTGAGCTCCCTTTCTCTCCCACATTAGAATTAATGGAGAAGGCTACCCTCTGAAAGCCAGAAACCAGGTCCTCACCAGACACCGTAGTATCTTGATATTATTGGATTTCCCAGACTCTAGAAAAATAAACATTTGTCATTTAAGCCACTCAGGGGGTAGACTTTTATTATAGAAGCCTGTTCAAATCTACCTTTCATCCTGTCTGGTTAAATCTAATGAGATGCCTTTGTTTCATACACATGTTCATGCAAATTTTCTTCTAATACCAGCAGATTAAAAAACATAAGTTGAGATCCTTGTTTGAACATTTTATGCTGTTTAATTTAATACATTCCTATTTACTGTTTTAAAAAACTAACCAGAGTATTATCCTAGTCAGCTCAGGATAATACTCTGTTTAGTTTTTTAAAACAGTAAATAGGAATGTATTAAATTAAAATGCCAGTGTATTATCCTAGTCAGCTCAGGATAATACTCTGGTTAGTTTTTTAAAACAGTAAATAGGAATGTATTAAATTAAAATACCAGAGTACTATCCTAGTCAGCTTAGGATAATACTCTGGTTAGTTTTTTCAAACAGTAAATAGGAATGTATTAAATTAAACAGCATAAAATGTTCAAACAAAGATCTCAACTTATGTTTTTTAATCTGCTGGTATTAGAAGAAAATTTGCATGAACATGTGTATGAAACAAAGGCATCTGATTAGATTCAACAAGATAGGATAAAAGGTAGATTTGAACCTTCATACAGGCTACATAAAAAACAACAGACTCCCCATATTCTAATGGCATTTAGACATATGCTATATTTTTAGGACATTGAATATGCTGTAATTTAAGAGTAGATATATGCAACCTGAGGATATATACACCCACACAGAGTCATGTGTCACTAAATGATGGTGATGTGTTCTAAGAATGTATCTAAGAGTGCCTTTAGGAGCTTTCATTATTGTGCCAACTTTATAAAATGTATTCAGTGCAAACCTAAATAGTGTAGCCTACCACAACTGGGATGGCCTATTGTTCCTGGGCTACAAACCTTTAGAGCATCTTACTGTACTAAACACCTTAGGCCATTTAACACAAATTTATGGGTAGGTATAATTTTTCAGCTCCATTGTATCTTTTAAGACCACAGACACGTGTACTGTCATTGACAGAAACATCGCTGTGTGGCACATGACTCTGTGTGTGTTTCACACTGGCAATAAAAGTGAAAGCAGGTAAATGTTATAGCAATGCATGCGATTCTGTGACTAGGAGGTTATTAGAGGGATGCTGAATGCTACTGCTGAGAACTAATTTATAATTCATGATAGGTTTTATGCTATAGATTCAGACTTTCATTCCTTCCTCTTGTAAGTAAATTTCAACAGAATTCTTGGTACAATAAACATTAAGTAAAAGGTCAGCTTTTTCTTGGGGTTGGGTAGAGGACATATGGGCTTAAAAGAAGATAAAAAGTCAAGTATATTAGCAAATCTGTAAGCACAAAGGAATATTCCCATCAAGAAGAAAACATTTATAATACAGAAGAGACAGTGAACCTGCAAGAAAACTAATAGTAAACTGTCTTTGCATAGAAGGGACCCAGACAGAACACCATGTTTATTTTACAGATCATGAAGCCAATATTAAAATGTTCTGTAACTTTCTCAAAGTAATTTACCTTAGGGCCCTAAATAGACCTAGAACCTCACCACACAATCCTTATTTGAAGGTATTTCTATCCTCCCAAGCAAGAGTTTATTACACTATAATATTATGATCCTACTTCTGGGGCAGCAAAACAAGCAACTATACCCTAAAGCGTTCTTTATTCTACCAGAGCCTGATCTAATTACAAAACTCATCTGATAATATTCCTGAAGGCAGAATATCATTGAACACGAAATTTTCCTCATGTCTACTTCAACTTAAAAGACTACACAAAATTAAAACTTCTTTAGATAGTATTTATTTTTTCTCAAGAAAGTTCATTTCAGTACATTACAAGGTTATATACATTGTTTGGGTTACATTGTTTGCTCAGACAGTTTTAATTTAAAATTGTCTGTAAAATCTGTTTAAAAAACAAAAAAAAACACTGTGATATTCTGGGTCTCTAGTATGAAAAAACTATTTCTTTATTCTTGAGTTTTATTTTAGCTTCACAATCTCTTCTGCATCATAAGTTTCTCCTCAAGACTACAACTGAAATGTGTAAATTATAGATGGGTTAATTCATAAAGAAATTACAAAGTTTCTTAGTAAACTTGTTCTTTTTCTTCCCTGAAGGAAAAAAATGTGATAATCCCATAAAATGAAACCAATTAAAGTCATTAAAAAATATGGTCTTTTCATGTTCAAAAAATCTTGGGAGAAGATAAGTGAGCTTTTTGGAAAATAAGGAAAAATAAACTGCTCTAAGAAATGAAGGCAAAAGAATAGCACACATATTCATATTTTTTATCACACATCACTTTGGGAATCCAGTGAATATAAGACTCATTTTTTCTGCTTTCTTTGAACTTAGAGGCAAGTTAAATAATTGAGCAAGTAATTAGAACAAAAAATGCTGGGATACATTTAGTAGGACACCTAACAGGACAATAGCTAAACTTTATTACACAACAGACACTCTGGGTGCTTTTGCTATTCAGTCCCCAAACTCAGTTTTTGCTTCATCAGGTCTTGGGTAAGGCCAGCAAATTTTCATTTCTAACAGCTTCCCAAATGGTGCCAGCGCTTCTTGTCCATGGTTTATACTTAAGAGAACCATTATTTTAAGGAAGCAAAAAAACTCTCCTCATAGCTTAAAGTGATAAAGTAAAGATGAGTGAAAAGCATGATTCAGTGTGTACTATAAGCTATTAGTATTTAACAGAGACAAAGTAACTAAAAATATAATCTGGAAGTAAAACTTTTGTGTCTACCCATGAAAGATTTCCACTTTTGAACACAATGAAGTTGACTAGTACCAAACCAGTGCTCCCAAGATTGAAACATTGTAAAATAGTATAAAAAATATAAAAGAAGTGTATTTTCAGACCCCTTAGACAGATGAGCCAGCAATGATGTTGACTTTTTGTCTGGAAGCACTTTTTTGATTGAGGCACAGGGATTAGAGGGTCCTAACAAGTCCCCAGAGGGTCAGACAGAAAGTCCCCAGAGACAGAATCAGACTTTGATGTTGCCAAGTTGGCCAGAGTTTATAGGATAGGCTACCAATGGGAAGGAGAGCTACAGAAAAAAAACTTTCATATGGTTCCTCTTAAGGTTTTAGCCAATTATTAATATACACATACATAGGATAAGATTAAGTGGGGTCTTCCAGAAAGGAGATGCTAGAAGCTACGTACTGAGCAGAGATTCTGGAAATTCTAGGAGTATTTCTGTAGAAATTCTGACCAGCCAGAATGGAGAAACCTTGCTGAACATATTTGGCACATAGGGCTTAAGAAATAGCTACTTTTTAAAAAACTCCTTTTAAAAGCTTAAGAACAAGCCTCAAATACCAAGCTGATTGACCAATAAGTTAACTGTTAGAAAGCCTATCAGAACAAAATGATGAAAGATAAAATCCAGACACATTTACACAACATTGACAATGTGAAATATACAATAAAGAAATTGCTAGAAGGGAAAATGAGCAAGAAAATATGACCAATCACCAGGGGAATAAAGTCACATATAACACATACAGTAAAATATTGCAAATAGCAAACAATAGTTGTTAAGAATTTAATAAAAAAAGATAGATTAGGATTTAAAGAACAATTAATCGATTCTGACCACATAAGGATTTTCAGCAGAAAATAAAAGTAGCCATTAAAAGAAGAAAAAGATGAGAACAAAAGAAATTTTAAACCAGAAGCTGAAACCATGTGAAAATGCATGATCACCAAATGACCATGAAAATCAAAGTGAGGGGTAATGAATTTGAGGAGAGAACAACAGAAATTACTCAGCTTAAAAACCAGCTAGAAAAAGGATTAAAAAAATAGATCCTCAGTGCTCAGTAAGGCAACAGCAAATAGTCTAGTATACATGTGAATCAAATCTTAGAAGGGAAGAAGGGGAGGAAAACATATTTCAATATATCAAGGGTGAAAATTTCCTGAATTTTAAAAAGAATAGTAATATAAATATAAAAATTTGAGTGTACGCCAACCAGGATAAAATTCCAGTTAAACCTATTATTGACAAACCGCTGAGAATTCATAAGAGATAAAGAGAGCATTTTGAAATTTCCAGAGAAAAAATAGTATGTGTATGAGAACTGTGATACAAATTACAGATGAGTTTGAAGAAAGAACAATGAAGAGTAGAAGACAATGGAATGAAACTGTTTTAAAAATTAAATCATAAACACATAGATCATGTATACATTAATGTATTTATGGAGTACAATGTGCTGATTTCATATAGAATTAGGAACGCTTACATCACACTAGTTAATATATACCTCATCTCATTTACTTAATTATTGTGTTAAGACATTTATACTCTATACTTGATAGATCTGACATGTACCCTTGCATTATGCACCATAGGTGTGATCCCACCATTCACCCTCCCTCAATCTGACCTTACCCCTCCCTTCCTAACCCCCTCCTCCGTCCTTCATCCTGGGCCACAGTTGTGATCTATTCTTCACATGAAAGTGTGAGTGATTGTAAATTGGTTTCATAATAGTACTGAGTACATTATTTATTTTTTCTTCCATTCTTGAGATACTTTACTAAGTAGGATATGTTCTAGCTCCATCCATGTAAATGTAAAAGAGGTAAAGTCTCTATCTTTTTTAAGGCTGCATAAATTCCATGGTGTATATATACCACAATTTATTAATCTATTCATGGATCGATGGGCATTTGGGCTTCTTCCATGACTTGGCTATTATGAATTGAGCTGCAATGAACAATCTGGTGCAAATATCTTTGCTATAAAGTGATTTTTGGACTTTTGGATATATACCTAGTAGAGGAATTGGAGGATCAAATGGCAGGTCTATTTTTAGATCCCTGAGTATTTTCCATACTTCTTTCCTTAAAGGATGTATTAGCTTGCACTCCCACCAACAGTGCAGAAATGTTCCTTTTTTTCCACATACACATCAACATCTGTACTTTTGGGATTTTGTTATAGGAAATAATAGAGGAAGAGGAAGATACACTGTACTGTAAATCTAGTGAAATATTTTAGCATTATAATAAAGTAGTATAATATAAATATATTAATGCATCATATATTATAATTATATATAGATAAAATATAAATATAATATAGATTCTTAGTCTTTGGGGGCTTCTATAACAAAATGCCATAATCTGAGCAACTTATAAACAGCAGAAATGTATTTTTTACAGTTCTAGAGGTCAGGAGGTACACAATCAAGGCACTAGCAGATTTTGTGTCTGGTGAGGCCCTGTTTCCCAGGTTATATACAGTTTCTTCTTGCTTTGTCCTCTCATGATGGAAAAGGAGAGTGTCTGAGTCTCTATTTCATTAGGGCACTAATCCCTGATCAAAGACCTAAGTCCCTTCCTCCCAAAGTCCCTACCTCTTATATCATTACCTTGGGGGTTAGAATTTCAACATTTAATAGTTGGAGGGACACAATCATTCAGATCATAGCATAGATGTATATTAATACATTATATTATAAGCAGCTACAGAGATATATAATATTAATATGGCAGAACAAGAAATGCTGAAGGAAATCCTTGATGTAGGGCATTCACATTGAGTACAAACTTAAATCTACAGGAAAAAATAGAGTAGTAAAAGTGGTAAATATGTTTGTAAGTATTAAAGACTACATTTTTTCTTTAATTTTGTTAAGATACCACTTTTTATAGTAAAAATAAGTTTCTATGGTGGAATTTATAATGTATGTTATGAAACATATGGCAGCAATAGCAAAATGGCGTTGGTAAATAGAACACTAAGAATTTCTTATATTTATGTGACAGGTTTAAACACCATCTCAAAGTAGACTCATAAATTAGAGAGGTATGCTTTAGCACTTGGAATCAACCACTAAAAAAGAGAAGCACAGCTAAATAGCCAATGGAGTTAAGGTGGAATACAAAAAAAAAAAAAAAAAAAAATGACCTAAAACAAGACAGGAGAGGGGGAACTGGAGTTTAAAAAAAAGTATGACAAAAAAAACTTTAAGTACAAAATGATATTAATCCAATCATATCAATCATTATATGTAATGATATCCCCAACTAATAGCAGGATCGGTTATCAGATTGAATAAAAAAGGGAGTCTTAAATACATGCCACCTGTTAAAAAATACACTTTTAATATAAAGATAATGACCATGAAAGGTTGTAGGTAAATAGATGGGAACCATGAACCATGAAAAGAATCAACATTAAGAAGTTTAGAGTAAAGAGGGACCTTGCCTGACAAATGCAATTAGTGTAACCTGGATCTTTGTATCCTCAATGAATCCCCAACAATAAAAAAAAAAAAAAAAGGCTCAGCGCCTGTGGCACAATGGGCTAAGGCGCCAGCCACGTACACCTGAGCTGGTGGGTTTGAATCCAGCCCCAGCCCGCCAAACAACAATGACGGCTGCAACCAAAAAATGGCCGTGCATTGTGGCGGGCGCCTGTAGTGCCAGCTAGGGAGGCTGAGGCAAGAGACTCGCTTGAGCCCAGGAATTGGAGGTTGCTGTGAGCTGTGATGTCACAGCACTCTATCCAGGGTGACAGCTTGAGGCTCTATTTCAAAAAAAAAAAAAGAAAAAATAAGAAGTCTAGAGTAGCTATGTTACAGCAGTCAAAGTGAACTGATTATAAAACAAAGAATATTATCCAAGACACAATTATCTTATAATGATAAAATGTCCAATTCAACAGAAATCATTATCATAAAAATGTGCATATGCTTGAAAATACCTAAAGCAATAAATTGACAAAATTAAAGAAAAGCTACAAAAAATAGTTTCATATAAATATTTCTTCCTCAGCAATTGATAGAACAATTATACAAAATCAAGTAGTAAGGAAGGAGATCTAAACACTATTATCAGGAGAAAGAAGATTTAAACACCACAACCAACTTGACCTAATTTAAATTTTTTATCACTATAGGCAACAATTGAATTATATATTTTCTTTGAATGCACAAAGTAATGTTTACCAAGATGGACCATATTTGTGTCATAGACTAAATTTAATTAAATTTTAAAAGGAATTATCATGGAGTATATTTTCTGAACACAACAGAATTAAATTAGAATTCAATACAAGTAGGATCTCTCAAAATCCTTCTGGTTTTATTTGCTCATCTCAGAAATACAAGAAAAGAAATTCCAAGCTTAAATTAATAAAATGAAATAAAGATATAATATAAAATTTAGAGCCAAAATTGTTTCTTTGGGAAGATCAATAAAGTTAAAAAACCACTACCAGGATTTATCAAGTTCTATTTCTATTCATCCAAACACCATCAAGAAAACAAATAGACAAGTTACCAATTCAAAGAACATATTTACAATACATATATCTGACAAAATACATGTATCCAGAATATATAAAGAATGCCTGCAACTCAATGACACAAAGATAATCCTATATAAATGTGGCGAAAATTTTTGGACACATCATTAAAAATGATACATGAATGTCATATGAGAATAAGAAAAATGTTTGGCAAATTAACTAAGAAAATGCATAATTAACTGCACTGAAATCCACTATATATCCACTCCAGTGGTAAAATTTAGAAGACTAACAACACAAATATCAACAAGAATGTGCAACAAACAGAATATTCATATATAATTGGTGGGAGCATAAAATGGTACAACTATTTCAGGCAAAGCTCTGGCAGTTTTGTTGCCCATCATTTATGCTTTACCTAAGCAATTCCCCAATAAAAATTAAAATGTATATCCACAAAGAAAGTTGTACACAAATGTTTATAGCAGTTTGATTTATAAGAGGAACACATTGTGCCCTATTCACACAATATCATTTAGTAATAAAAAGAAATAAACTGCTTATACATGGAACATTGTGGATGAATCTCAGATATGCTAGTGAAAGAGTTGGAATATAAAAGAAGGCTTTCTACCTGGTTCCATTTTTAAAACGTTTTAGAGTAAACAAAACTCTATTATGGTGGAAAAAGTCAGAACAGTGATTTCCAGGGGTGAAGTTTATGGGACGTGACCTCAGGGAATGTCGAAGCCAAGGAAACATCCAATACCTTGGTTGATTGTACATGTGAATGTATTTCTCAAAACTCAAATTATATACTTACTATCTGAACATTTCAATCTATGTAAATTTTTTTTTTTTTTTTTTTTTTTTTTTTTGTAGAGACAGAGTCTTCACTTTATCACCCTCAGTAGAGTGCCCTGGAGTCACAGCTCACAGCAACCTCCAACTCCTGGGCTTAGGTGATTCTCTTGTCTCAGCCTCCCAAGTAGCTGGGACTACAGGTGCCCCCCACAACACCCGGCTATTTTTTTGGTGCAGTTTGGCCAGGTCTGGGTTTGAACCCACCACCCTCGGTATATGGGGCCGGCACCCTACTGGCTGAGCCACAGGCGCCGCCCACAATCTATTTCAATTTTATCTTAGAAACAACAAAAACTAAAATCACAAATATAATCAATATGGTATTATATGGTAGAAAAAACATCCTGTGGATCTAGAAAAGCTAAAAATGACTTCACACTCTACCAAGTGAGCTTAGAAAATCATTTTAACATCTCCGAACCTCAAATATCAATTTTTACATGTGTAAATAAGACATCAATATGTACACTTCATCCGATTAATCTTTAACCAACTATATGCCAGGGGTTCAATAAGTGACTCTATTTCTTCATAGGCTTATTATAAAGTCAAAATAGGAACATGAAGGTGACGTATAAATTATGAAACGGTATACAAATATTATGATTTGTTACTGAGTCAAGCAACAGAAACCATCTCACAGGGAAAACAAAAACAAAACATGATATGCACAGTGCTTCAAAACACAGGAATAGCCTATATGGTAGTGATTACTGTTGCTTTCTTTACATGAAAGGCTATGAAAGATATTAGATGAGACGGAATATTTAAAAAGACAAACTACAAACAGTGCTTTTAGTTTATGATCACAGAAACAACTCTTATTTGTGCGATTAAAGTGGTTGCCAAGGGAAATAGCAACCCTAAAAGCCTTTAATATCAAAAACCTAAAGACCAAGAATTCGAATCCCTAAACTAAAACAGTTGACCCAGAATGAATCAGAAGGAAACATTCCAAACAAAAAACTGGAGGTAAAACAATGATTGGAATAGATCAGTCCTATTCTCACTCATTTTAAATTTATACCACATGTACAATAAATTGAAATATGAAAACTTCTACATGGGAATACTTGTTTTATTTAAAAAGTTCTAAAGTTAGAAAATCTATGGTTTTGATCTAGTTATAGAAGACAGACAGTCCATTATGGTAGCTACTTCCACTTAGGTCTGAACTTTGATTGGAATACCAATTTGCAAACCTAAATGTAAAAGACAAGCCCTGAGTCATTCTAAAAACATCTTAATAAAGACCCAAAACTTGGTCCATTGGAATCTAAATTAAATTTGTCAAATAGCGGTATCACTCAAATTAGTTTAGACTAATTGTATTTTAATGAATATTATTTTCCTTTTGAATTCAAATTCTAAAAAATGCATTCCTTTGCTTTATTCTTACAGTAAATATTTCTAAAGTAGATGAAAATTATGAACCTTATGATTACATCTAACTGATGCTTAAATATTATTTTCTGAAATGGTGAGAGTGCCAGTCATGGAACATTCTGTGAGTATGAAAAACCAGAACCACCTAATAAAGATTCCAACAGCAATACAAGCCACCTTGTTAGGTTAAAATAAATGATTAAAAAATGCCCAAAGTAGATAAGTATATGCCCCCAAATGAGTATCTTGCAGAGCACAGTGTTTTGGAGAATTCCATTTGAATATTAAATACCCCATGTTGGCAATAGAGCAAAACTTATTTTTAAAAAGTCTGCTTTTATACATTTTCAGAATGATGAGCATAGTTACATGCCCAGGTAATAAGAAATGTGTATAGGTTTTTCTTCGAAACAAAACAAAAAAGGGGGCTGAAAACATTCTCATAACATAAGAGGCCTGTTATACCCACAGAAACCCTTAAAGTACATTGCTTTGCCTCAGGTGTTAATTAAGACCCCTCATATTGTGGGGTATCAACTATTACATTTGTTACAAATTCTCGAGATATAATTCCTCAAACACATGGATAAAAAGTAAGTTGGGAGTGTGTAGATTCACCATAATAGTGATACTCAGCGAATAAAGAAAATTTAGAAATTCCTAGTGTTACTTTTTTTTTTTGTAGAGACAGAGTTTCACTTTATTACCCACAGTAGAGTGCCACGGTGTCACACAGCTCACAGGACCTCCAACTCCTGGGCTTGAGCGATTCTCTTGCCTCAGCCTCCCGAGTAGTTGGGACTACAGGCACCCGCCACAACGCCCGGCTATTTTTCTGTTTTGCAGTTTGGGCAGGGCCGTGTTTGAACCTGCCACCCTCGGTATATGGGGCCGGCGCCCCACTCGAAGAGCCACAGGCACTGCCCCACCTAATGTTACTTTTAGCACCTACTATTTATTGGTGATGTATAACCCATGCACATTTTACATGTTTTGTCACCTCCCTACACTGGCCTTCTAGGAATATTTTCATATCTTCATTTATAAAAAAGAAATCAGCGGTCAAGGTAAAGCTTGAGATGCTAACAGTAAAATTCAGAAAATGCACTCAGGGGACATCTTATGGCTATATAAAAAGGTGACCAGTGACTGCACTTTCGAGAGGAGCAAACATATTGTGGAACCCCTTAGTAAAATAGAGATGGGGTTTCCAAAAGCATATTCTATAGTGATTCATCACAAAATTGAAATGCTTGAAGGCTCCTGAGGGCTATTTTTATGGTGCAGAATTTCTATTGCATTCATGTGGACAAAAAATCAGAGAGAGGGCTCTTTCTTAGCTGCAGTGATGGGCATTGCATCCTGTTTCAGCAATGTCTTTGTGGCCAGTCAGTTGAAGAATGTGGTTTATGCATTGTGGGGTCAGGTTCAGGCCAACCTCCAATGCCCAGAGGACCTCTACAGGACGGGTGCAGACTGGAAGTACTTGATAACTCTTTGCGGTATGAATTTTCCTATTAAAACCAACCTAGAAATTGTTAGGAAGTTCAAGTCGTTAATAGGTTAAAAGAACCTTGAAACTAAGAAGATGTCATCCAATAAAGAAAAAAGGTGGCCAAAATGTCGTATGCAGTGATGAAAGGAAAGCTGACCAACATGTGAACAGTGAAATGCATCCTCCACTTGAAAGACCTCTTTCCAGTTTGATGTATTTCAAATTGTAGATAAAACCAACACACTGCACCCCATAAATGCATTAATGTACACAGCTATGATTTAATAAAAACAAAAAGAAAGAAAAACCTCTTTTTTTCAGACAGTGCCTATTTTGTGGTCAGTAGATATTGTGTGGGATATATTATGAAAGCATCTAGAAGTTTATGGAGTGGTTGCAGGACACATACCGCCCAGGGGAGCATCTCTGAACCACTGTACAAAGGATCCCTGAAGTCCTTAGCTCACTCTCCTTAAATGCTAAGAATGATTTGTCTGACGTGCATACAGTTGCCAGGTTGGTCAAGTGGCAGCACTTTGAGGGGATGTTTCTACACTCGCTCCCTACCCAGCCTACAGTGTGGTCCATGTGCACTTGCTGGATCTTTGGAGCTGGAGGCCTGAACTCAACGCTAAGTATCACTTGTTTGCCAAGTATCACTTGTTTGCCAATAAGTTTGACGTGGACATGGGCCAATTTGCCATCCAGTGCTGGGGTGAGCACCTAAGATATAAAGCTTTAGAGATATTAAAATATTGACCACTCTAGGTAATTTTAGGAATAAGTAAGAAAGAAGGGTACCCTATCTGGGTCCACTTCCTTGCCAATATGCATCAGAAAAATGGTAGGTGGTTCTCTTGAGGGCCGGAACACTGTATCTTCACATCAGAGAAGCTGTGTGGCTTCTGCAGAGCACAGTGGGTCAGAAAGGTGATGGCATTAAATGTTCCCCTAGGGTTAGCATGAGGGAGGGTTAAAGTAGCTGTGAGGCCAGGGCAGGAAGCCAGGCATTCTGGAGAGGGGGTGGAGGGGTGGTGGCGTTGGCTGGAGTAGAGGCCGATATAAATGCAAAACATCAACTTGTTAAAAGAGCTCAGGGATTTAGCAAAATAAGATGATTTGACGTGTGCCAAAATTATTTTGAGAATTTTCAATATGACGACTTTCCTGGTATGAACACATTTATAGTAACAAATAGTCATTGAAAAAAAAAATGGCATTCAAAGTTTAAGTAACTTTCCAAAAGTTACATAACTGGTAATGACACAGGCAAGAGCTGAACGTAGGACAAACTTCAAGGCCCGTGGTTTGCTGTTTGTCTGTTTTATCACATTCACAGCTGAATTAAGTTTTCTAACCAATGGTGTTTATCGTCTATTCTTTCTTTACCTCATTCACGTTTCATAGCCCCCAAATAAAGCCAACCTACGACAGCTCAGCTTAACCAGCCCTGATGCATCTAGTCATCTGTACCTTGTAGAGGGCAGAGTTTCTCAGTGCGACTGAAGGATCACACGTGGCCAGATGACTAAAAAGCTCCTCGGCCTACATGCGAATAACGATTGAAAAAGTATATTGCTCTACCTTTCTAATCAGGGCAGCCTTCATTTAAAGTTTGTTTGTTTTTGTTTTAAGTCCTAAGGTCCACAACTAAATATGTTATAAATTGGCAGTTACACCAAAATACAGACAGGTTCCAAAGGCAATATGGAAATAAGAAAAGGTTTAGTATATTGCCATTCTTCATTATTAGCAGTGAGAATAAATTAAAGTAAAGGCGGCACCTGTGCTCAAAGGAGTAGGGTGCTGGCCCCATCTACTGAAGGTGGCAGCTTCAAACCTGGCCCCGGCCAAAAACTGAAAAAAAAAAAAATTAAACTAAAGCTTTCTGAATAATAATACTGGGTTGAGTCAGTCTCTCATAGCTGCGTATAAGGGAACCTGAAGGGCTTTACAGATACTTTGTTAATTTTCTTGTATACTTGTACTTGTTGGCCACAATAAGAGATAGAAATTAACAGCATCAGTTTGAAGAAAAGAATGGATCATTTAAGATTAAACAGTGGGAGCCACTCTATCCGGGATTTCCATTAAGTGGCTTTTTTTTCCATTTCACATCATGGACATTGAGTATTAAATCATCTCTCAAAGGCAAATATCTCTGTCCTTGCTTCAATTAAAATAGTCTCTGTTTCTACCTAATGCTCTCAGATGGTCGTGACAGTTCCGTTTTCTAAAAGGCAGCCATTACTCACTTGCCTTATAGCATAGGGAGGTCTATTCTGAATCAATCTGCCTTCAAAAAGAATAAATAAAAACAGAAACTCCTTATGTGAGTGAATCATAATTGCAAAGTTTAATTCAGGGCCCTCTCTCTCTCTCTCTCTTTTTTCCCCCTCTTGTTTCCTCTTACTCATCTGAAGTGTTCCAACATACTATTTTCATACTTTCTAAACGTCCTTGGACCGAAAGTCATCTAACTTGCTTTAGCATGCAAGCCTTTGTCATTTCCCCCCAAAGAATAGTTAGTAAAAGAGGCGTTTAGAAGAGGCCAAAGGGGGATATTCTTTGGACAGAGGACAAAGCCTGTAGGGTGCCCTTCAAATCATAAAACTCCACTATGGGCCCAGCTCTATATGTAATTCTAAACTTTGCAGCTTATGTTTGAATATTAGACATCTAACTATTGGCTGACTTCTAAACATATGGCTAACATATGCCAAAAAATTGTTTAAAGTTGCGTCCAAAAGGTTCAAATGTGGAAGATGAAAAGTCCTTGTTCCTTTTATTGTACTATATTCTCCTGAAGAATAATCAGTGCCAATATGTCTGGCAGTGCTGGTGGTAGTTAAAGTGGGTTTTGAGGGAAAGGAGAAAATTATTCTATTTCCCCCTTCTCCGTCCTTAGAGTGAGGTAGAACATTGAAAGTCTCAGAAAGGCTTTGTGATCAGTAATTATTTAGATGACAGCTGAAGATAAGGCCCAGTTTACCCAGAGAAATATAAAACTGCCACAATTACATAATGGGGTGAACATAATAAGGCAGAATTTTTTTTAAATGAGCAAATATGTAAAAACCTGTCAAGGTTCATTTGAAGTTCTGGCAATTACAGTTAACCTGCGTAGTAGCAAATCATCAGTGGTAGAAAATATTAGTAAACTAAAATGTGCAATTTTGACTATAAATGTATAACACTCTGAGCTCTCACTTTGCGCCTAGAACTTTTAAAAAGTATTTAATATTTGAATCTCTAAGAATAACCCAAGAAAGTAGATATAATCATTTCCATTTTACAGATAATAATGCTGATGCACTGAGAAGCCAAATATTTCAGCCAAGTCAACAGTGCTAGAAAAGCAGGGAGCCAAGACTCAAGAAGAGGAAATTTGGCCCCAGAATTCATACCCTTAACCCTAATGTCATATTGATGCTTTGGGCTAGAAGAAGGGCTGGACTGATCAAGTCCCTGTGACTATTATTTGGAGAGGGTGGGAAGCAGGGCCCCTTTTATAAATCTAAGGAATGTTTTTAGTCCTGCTTATACCCACCTGTCCATCCACCTTCATCTGGTTATTAGAAGTAGAAGGAACTAAAAAACAAGATGCTGTAGATGATTTCCTGAAAGAGAACTAAAGCTTATTAGTAAAGGGATAAGCAACCCCAAGTGGGGAATGAGCTCTCTGGCCTGCAACAGAAATGCACCAACCAAAGCAGGTGGGTGGTAAACAAGCAGTAACTAGTGAAACCTAGGCCTGAGCCTTTTGTCATTACCAGAAAATGGGTGATCTCAGCAATCAGAATTAACTGGGCCTATAAACATTGGTGACAAAAGTCAGAATAAGAGATATGCTCTTTGAAGTATACTAGAGAAGCAACTTCAAAAATGACTTTTGTGCTAGTGAATAAAACTAATCAGAAAGTCAAGTAAAATTACAAATCTATTTTTTCCTAAAAAGGATCTGATATTGGATATAAACCTTTCCAATAGCTGACCTTTCTACTTTCTGTTTATGATCACACCTGGCTTCTTCCAGAGGCAGTACCTTTATACCTTTATTCATGTCATTCCCACGTGACAATAATCTCACCTAAACTATTCTTCAAGGCTTTTCCTACAACCTATTCCTTTTCCTTGACGTTTATCTGGCCACATGTCTTGCCTTTGAAATTTACAGCGTTGATTGCTTATACTATGTTGTATGTTGTCCATATTTTATTACTGAAGAAATGGTAAACTCCTTTGGCCAGATATTTTTATCTGCTCAAATACTACTATTATAAGTGTATAAATAAGAGACACTCAACACACTTCAATGACTTTGTATCTCTATAATTACCATGGAATCTTCAAAAAGTTGACACAAGATATAAAGATTGATAGTAAAATAACATCTAGGAACTCAAGTAATGACATTGCTGCATTAAGGCAGATATGAAGAATAATTTTACGAATCATAGGTACATATTGGTAAGCTTGCCAAATTCAAAATATTCTCTCTCACAATGGTGCAGATGTAGTGATAATTTATAGCATTCTATGTGACAAGTTTTGGATGCACACATCTACTTTGTAAGCCAGCAGAACAAAGCCAGCTACAGTACTAGTAACTAGCACATCACGTTAGCCACTTATTTACTCATTTTCAAGGAGCTCTTGGAGTCGTGAAGTTGGCCAACCGAGCACGCGTGGAGACTTTCAAAGTCTCTCCATCAAAGGATTGGCGTGAGGCCATCTTTACGGGTTTCCAATTTCTCAAGCCAGCCTCCTACCCAACATGCAGAGTCACAAACATTCAGCTTGTTCTGCGAGCAGCTAGAATGTGGTAATTCTGCCAAGTTCCATGAGTCTTAACACCTGCAGTCATCTTAGGTTTGGTTTGTGCTCTGCCATAAAGTAAAAATATTTGGGTAGCTTGCAAAACATTAAGCCTAGGAAACTTTATTTAAGCTACTAAGGCTATAAACAGCTTTTGCCTCAGGTGATAAAAGTAAGTAATGGGGGTAGGGTAAAAAGACAGGACCACAGAAGACTCATGGGAAAGCCTTCATCTAAATGCCTAAAGCCAATTTTCCAGCACTAATTAATAACATTAATGCTTAAACATAAGGTGAAAAGAGTTGAGGCACATGAGTTTTAAGTAAATAGAATCAAGATTGCACAAACAGCAGAGCTGAGATTTGAAGAGATTGTAGTTGGCTCCACAACCAGTACCTTTATAGCTGCTAAGCAAGCTATGCCACCTCTGGGATTGGGAGAGCTACCTGTAATAAGGCGAAATTGTGCCTTTGACTTATAGCTAAAAACAGCAGAATAAGCACATTTGAACTCTCTATGCCTCTCTTAAAACAGTTGCAAATAAAAGTAACTTTAACGATAAAAATGCAATAATCCTAAAATTTAAACCTTAAACACTACTTACCAAATGAGTTGGAAATGAAACAGTGGAGTAATTCAGAGTGACCAGTATTCTAATCCTATTTTCCCACTCACCAGCGTGACCTTGAGAGAGTTATTTTATTTTCAGTTTTTGACTCTTAGCTTTTGATTCTTCCATAAGATGATGGAATACCGCTGCTGTGATGTGGATGAACACGTGACGCAACACAGCCCTTGGAACATATAAAGTCTACACATTATTAATGATAGATTTGTATTCTTCCCAAGGACACTAGTGTGAAGAGAAGAGAAAAGGTATCTATGTCTCTATTTTTGTGCCAGTACCATGCTGTCTTGACCACTACGGACAAGTAATACAGCCTAAAATCTGGTATGGTGATACCCCTGGCTTTGTTTTTATTACTAAGAACTGCCTTAGCTATTCAGGGTTTTTTCTGGTTCCATACAAAACGCAGAATCATTTTTTGCAGGTCTTGAAAGTAGGATGTTGGTATTTTAATAGTGATGGCATTGAATCAGTAAATTGGTCTGGGGAGTATAGACATTTTAACAATGTTGATTCTTCCCAGCCATGAACATGGTATGTTCTAACATTTATTAAAGTCCTCTACTATTTCCTTTCTTAAGGTTTCATAATTTTCTTTATAGAGGTCTTTTACCTCTTTGGTTAGGTATATTCCTAAATATTTCATTTTCTTTGGGGCTATGGTGAAGGGAGTTGTATCTGTGATTAACCTCTCATCTTGACTATTGTTGGCATATACAAAGGCAACTGACTTATGGACATTGATTTTATATACTGAGACATTACTGTATTTTTTGATGACTTCCAGGAGTCTAGTAGTTGAGTCTTTGGGGTTCTCTAAGTATAAGATCATATCATCAGCAAAAAGGGAGAGTTTGACTTCCTCTGCACCCATCTGGATGCCCTTTATTTTCTTGTCTTGTCTAAATGTATTGGCTAGAACTTACAGCACTATGTTGAATAGCAATGGTGACAGAGGACAACCTTGTCTGGTTCCAGTTCTAAGAGGAAAAGCTTTTAGTTTTACTCCATTCAGTAAAATATTAGCTGTGGGTTTGTCATAGGTAGCCTCTATCAGTTTAAGGAATGTGCCATCTATACCTATGCTCCTCTGTGTTCTAATTAGAAAGGGATGCTGGATTTTATCAAATGCTTTTTCTGCATCTATTGAGAGGATCATATAGTCCTTGGAATCATATAGAAAACCTGGAAATGAAATCAACAACTTAAAGCTATCTAATCTTTGATAAACCAAACAAGAGTGTTCACTGGGGGAAAGACTCCCTATTCAATAAATGGTGCTGGGAGAATTGGATATCCATATGTAAAAGACTGAAACTGGATGTGCACCTTTCTCCCCTCACAAAGATTGATTCGAGATGGATAAAGGACTTAAATTTAATGCATGAGATGATAAAAATTCTCAAAGAAAGAATTGGAAGAACACTGGAAGATATTGGCCTGGGGAAAGACTTTATGAGGAAGACTGCCATGGCAATAGCAAAAACTGCAACAATAAACAAATGGGACTTAATTAAACTGAAAAGCTTCTGTAAAGCCAAGGAGACAACAACCAAAGCAAATAGACAACCTACCCAATGGGAGAGGATATTTGCACATTTTTAATCTGACAAAAGTTTAATATCCAGGATCTATACAGAACTTCAATTAATATACAAGAAAAAAACCAACAATCCCATACATCAATGGGGAAGAGAGATGAATAGAATCTTCTCTAAAGATGACAGACAAATGGCCAGTAAACACTTGAAAAAATGCTCATCATCCCTAATTATTAGAAAATGCAAATTGAACCACCCTGAGATACCATCTAACTCCAGTGAGAATGGCCTATATCACAAAATCTCAAAAGTGCAGATGCTGGCGTGGATGTGGGGAGAAAACAACACTTTTACACTGCTGGTGGGACTGCAAACTAATACAACCTTTTTGGAAGGAAGTATGTTTCTGTCTCATAAAAACAAAACAAAGTAAGCATACAAGGCTACCTTTTTATTTTTTTTGGATACAGAATCTCACCTTTTGGCACTTGGTAGAGTGCCAGGGGTTCATAGCTCACAGTTACCTTAAACTCTTAGTCTCAAGTCATCCTCTTGCTTCAGCCTCCCAAGTAGTTGGGACTGCAGGTGCCCACCCCAACACTGGCTATTTTTAGAGATGAGTGTCTCACTTTTTCTCAATCTGGTCTCAAACTCCTAAGCTCACATGCCTCAGCCTCCCAGAGTGCTAGGATTATAGGCATGAGCCACTGTACCTGACCTAGACCACCAATTCTAAGAGAGCATACTTAGAGCATTGAATCTGAATCTGCAATTCAGTGAAGCATGTGTACTCATTAAAATACAGTAAATGATGTGCAAAAAGGTTTGGAGCAATAGCTGAAGACATGATTTGTTCATTTGAGTTTAATTCTTGTTTCTTTACTTAAAAATTTTTATTTAAAAAATCACACACACAATCTTTTGAGACTTAATTTTTGGAATCTGGGAGTTATAAAATTTTGTCAGAATTGAAAGTAAAGTCAGTCAGAAAGTGGATAAAAAATCCTTAGTGAATAACTTGATTATAAATGGCTATAACAGACAATTATATTTATATAGAATTCTGCAGCAATAAATGCCTCTGCTATAGTACATGCTATCAGGAATGTTTCAACAGAGTCTTAAACTCTGTGTATTGGGCACTGTGGCATTCATAGTGAAAAAGATAAACATAATTCAAGTGTTAATGGAGTTTATAGTCATGTTGGAGAGATAGTTACACTGTGGATAGGATAACTGCTATGCAGTGAGTTAAAGATAGGGTGCTATAGGAATAGCCAGGACACCATACCCAACTTGTTAAGAGCAAGGGGAAAGAATAGTGATTGTTTGAGTAGCTATATGGGGCAAGCAGAATTTATCCCGAGACCTGAAAGGTAGAAGTGAAGATGAGAGGAGGTGAGAAGGAAAGGTTGTTTCAAGCAGAACAACTGCCTGTTCAAATGCCACGAGGTTGGGGAATGGTGTTTAACTGATGAATGAGCTAGTTGAGCTGGATTATATATCCTCCTGGGAAGATGGTAAGCAGGAGTTATAGTCTCAGGAGCCTCATAAACCTGTTATAAGGGGCTTGCAGTTTATCCTAAGCGCACCCTGGGGACCTATTGTGGGAAATGTCCTGAACTCCAGGGATCCATATGGGAAGATGGAGATATGGGTAGATTTTTGAGGGATAATTAGGAAGCAGAATCTTTAGACTTAGTAATTGATTAAATTTGAGGGATGAGAGAGAGAAAGTGAGAAAGTGTGATTCTTACTTTTGGGTTTCTTTTAGGAAAAAGGATGCCAAGGTGACTGGATCTCAAGATTGCCATTTGTCTTATGCCATCAGTAGAATTTAAACTCATTGAGGGCAGAGACTCTGTAAGCCCCACAACATGTAGTAGCAGTTATTGTCAGAAGGTTTCATAGAAAGAATGAAGACTTAAATTGAGCCTTGATAATTTCATTTGAATAGTTGAACTTGTAATGATAGCAATTTATTATAAAAAACTCAACAGGTAGTTAAAAATCTAGAACTATAGTTCAACAGAAGAAAGGATATTCACTAGAGCTATATATTTGGGAGATGTTCACAGACAGGCAGTATTATTAGTGGCTAAATTCTTCTGATTGTTGAGAAAGCAGAAGAGACACCCTAAAATCAACTCCTTTTCTTCTGTGTTCAAAAGGAGGAAATTAAACATTTGAAGGAAACAAAATACTGGCCAGACAAGTAGGATGAAAATCAGGGAAATGGAATGTCTTGAAAGGCAAGGAGGAAGAGCTTTTCTTTTCTATTTTTTTTTTTTTTTTGCAGTTTTTGGGTAGGGCTGGGTTTGAACCCGCCACCTCTGGTATATGGGGCTGGCGCCCTACTCCATTGAGCTACAGGCGCCACCCAGGAAGAGCTTTTTGGAAGATAAGAGATTGTCATGAATTTCAAGTGTTAATTGGACAGTACACTGAGTGTGAAAATTAGGGGTAAAATCAAGAGTTTGTTTCTTAGTGAATTTGGAAAATATGGTCTTCAAAGTGATGTGATGGAAAGTGTTAGAGTGGCAGAGTGACTCGAGATAGTTGCTGAAATAATTGAAGAAAACAAGTGATGTTTTAGTCAGAAAAAGAAAGTATTTATTACTGACCTGTATAGCAAACTAGGAGTCAGTGTAGTGACTGCAGGCACTGTGGAAAGTGCAGCTTCTTAGTTTTTATACATAGCTATGAGAAGTATCAGCTACTTCTTGGAAGTCCCGCAGGGTCTTAATTAACTGTTATCAAAACAGCTTACCTGCAAGGTCTTGAGAACAACCCATTGGCCAGGTCTTAATAATCCACCTGCAGGATCTTAATCCACTTCGTTGCTATAATGGTCCAGGTTAGCCTGACCAAGACCAGTCCAAAATGGCCTAACTACATCTGTCATCTGGCCTGCTCATATCTAGCTAGCTACCTTACAAAAGCAGGTATCAAGGCATCAGGAGTAGAGTAGAATTTTTAGAAATGGAGGTGATTGTAGAAAACTCTTGAAAAAGTTTGTTGATAGAAGGACTCACTGGGATAAGAACAATTATTATTAATGTATTAGGAAGGATAAAGAAAGAGTTATCTCTCCATTTTACTCCTCAAAGCCACCAAAGTGCAATAAGACTAGGGGGAAAGGTAAATGAAACTCTTGTGAAATTTCACACTTATCTAAAATATTATATAATTACAACGACTGTTAATCATAAAGGACTTAACTATACAACTGTTAATCATAAAGGACTTACAGTTGATTTTAAGCATTTTAATCCCAGTAAGGGGTATTAAGTAAAGATTTATGAGATAGCCTAAGACAGCCAACTTTAGAAGATAAGGCTATATTGTAAGGAGATTTTAAAGAAGTTATTGTTTCTGTAGCCAAGAAAATGCTTTAGAGAGTTGGAAGGGCAGTTATACATGGGGTGCATCACTAGTTCCCATAAAATAAGCTTCATAAACAGTGTTTGTAATTAAGTGCAACTGATACATTTTAAATTTGCCTGATTTCTACAGAGAAATAATTTTTTCTGTTAAGTATCTGAATTTATAAAATTGGCTGGAGTCTTCAATCTGCTTTCATTTTCATCCTTTGGCTAAGTCTTTATTCCAAGTGTATACATAGGCATTTTTATAATGAAAGTCAATGTAAAAATGTAATAGCATTATGTTTTACAGCATGCGTTCTCAGAATTTATGTATGTATGAATATATAGAGTTTTTTTCTGAGTTCCACCGACACCCAGGCTCACTACATTTGCCAAAAAATGGCAGTAATGAGAATTCAGTTCTTTAAGATACTGTACATGTAAAATGGGGTATATTGTTTCCATTATTAGCAATTTTATTATAAAGTATTGTTTTCCCCTTTTAGATGTGTTTTTCTCTTTGAGCCTGTCATTAGAATAGTTAGAAACTGCAAAAGACTCTACTCTCTACTTTCATAAAAAGAAAAAGTGATGAGAGGGGAAAAAAAGTTCTTGTATGGGTAAGAGAATCTACAGGAACATTGTCATTGGGGCCTTTTCTGGTATGAAGAAAATTAAGAATTTCTATTCTTGCTTTCGCTTCCTATAAATCCCAAAGGAAACTCCTGTTTTGGTACAACACCACCTGCTTATTTCTTTTGTGGCCCTGTAAGTAATGCTGTCTTTTAAGCTGGTCTCTGCCTTGCCTTTGCTACCAGGATAAGTAAGACCACTTGTAATATGCCCTAGCTGACAAGCATATTCTTGTTTGTAAACCTGAAACATAATGTAGGAGAGATACTATCATGTTTGTGTGTATAAAATTACACTGGTGAATGCAGAGAAGAGAAAAGGTAAGTGTGTTTAGGCTGTGTAGGGGAGAAAGAACCACGGACACTTAGGGATACCATTTACTTAATGAGACCAAATGCCTAGGTTCCTCACCCATTCTCTCTTCAATTTGAGATCTTTGAAAGAGGCACTATTGGCATTGTCAGTTTGTATACAAAAGGAGCAGAATTGAAATTCATGTTTGGATTCCAGGTTGGATGATATTTACTGGGCAGTGTTGTTAAGAAAGTGATCATATTTCTTTGGGAACGTGTATTATAGACATCTTTCCTTTCTTTCCTTTTTAGCATAAAATGACAAAGATTATATAGAACTAGCATTGAATGGATCTATAGATACTATCTCTAGAGAAAGTTTTGAAATACCTTTTCTGTTAGAAACATTGAAAGAGTGTGTGTTATTTTTTTTCTTCTGAGCCCCTTGAGAGTTTTGAGCCACTTAGAAGGGAGACAGAGCCCTTACCCAGCAACTAAACAGATTAAAATCTACCTTAAAAAAAAAAAAAAAATATATATATATATATATATATATATATATATACACACACACACACACACACACACATATATATATGTATGTATATATTTGTAGAAAAGATGCCTTACTGGGCAGCACCTGTGGCTCATTGGGTAGGGCGCCAGCCCCATATACCGAGGGTGGTGGGTTCGAACCCAGCCCCTGCCAAACTGCCACAAAAAATAGCCAGGCGTTCTGGTGGGCACCTGTTGTCCCAGCTACTTGGGAAGCTGAGGCAAGAGAATTGCCTAAGCCCAATAGCTGGAGGTTGCTGTGAGCTGTGATGCCATAGCACTATATTGAGGGCAACAAAGTGATACTCTGTCTCTAAAAAAAAAAAAAAAGAAAGAAAAGATGCCTTACTGTATTGTGCAGTTTGGACTCTTAACTTATAGCCTCTAGGTATCCTCTATCCTTGGCCTACCCAAGTTTTGATATTATAGATGTGAGCCATTGCACTTAGGCATAATCTATTTTTATAGATATCTTGAGGAATATAAGGGTTATTTTAGGATATGGAATTTAAGACCAATTTTTGGGGTGGCTCCAGGCTAAGATCTGTCTTGGTAGCCCATGTTGCTTTTGACTAGCAAGTCCCGGGTAAGCTTGAGACCACCCAAAGTTTATGGTCATTGGTTTGAGAAAGCCATATTTCAAGAGCATTTAGTAATTTCATTGATGTTTTTATCCCCTCCCATACCCCGCTTGTAGTATATGTGTAAGAATTTTTCCTAAGCATGTAATTATATATCTGTGAATAAAATTGCATGATCGGCTACATACTGTTTGGCAGCCTGCTTTTTATGCTTATGTTATTGTAGATATTTTTCCACATTGGCATTTATAGATTAGTATAATATTTTATTATAGGGATAAAGGGTAGAACAATGTATTAGTTACCTATTATGGATATTTTGGTTGCTTATTTTTGGCTGTTGTAAGCAATACTTAAGTAAACATCCATGTGTTTGTATATATTATTACATACATACTTTCTTAATTGGATGCTTGTTTGATTTTTTTTATAGGATAAATTTAAATTTTTGAAAGCAAATGAGTCTCTCTATTAGATCCACTTTCATCTATAAAATATTTTGTAAATTCTAGGTTAGTGAAGATCACTATTCTTGATATTATTTTCTTTGATATCTAATTGATATCTAAAAATTGTTGCTTTGATAACTTCATAAAAGAGGGTATTGATGATGGTACATATGTGTATTTTTAGTTATGTAATATTTGTGTTTTCATTCAAATTCAGAATATTTTAGTGCCTAAAGTATCCATAAACTGTCTAATCTCTTTAAATTTGATTTCACTAACATAACCTCACTGTCTGGGGCTGTCCATGCAGCAGGAGTAGCAAGGTGATGGGAAGGCATTATTATTGAAGTAAGACAGACATGGACTTGAGTCCTAGCTTTATCTATTAATAGCTCTGTGGTCCTACCAAATGATTTAATTCTTGAAACCTTATGTTCCTCATCTATAAAATGGAAATGTCTACATCACTGCCAAAATTAGCAGTAAATATATGCAAAACATCTATCTCATAGTACGTGCTCGATATAGGATAGCGATAATGAAGTTGATAATAGTTTTATTATAAAATTCAGAGTGTTCATTTTCTTTCATTTCTAAGTATTATTCATTACATGGTCCATCCAGGTGTTCTAATTACTGTTAGGATTGAATTGACAAATAGGCAGAACCATTTAAAGTTTTGTCTCATAGATTTTAGGAAGAATCTTTCAGTATATTATTTTGTTCTCAGACCCTCCTTCTAAGGTTAGGATACTTAGGAAATTTTTATTTGCTTATTTGGTTTTATTTTTCTTTTATTTCAGCTTTTAGCAGGGTGCCACCGTTTCTTTTTAGCATACGTCATCTAGATAAGACAGATTTGCCTACTAAGTTATGAATGTGAGAGGAAGGTACTGGAATGGTGCCAGTAGTTGACCTGACAGTTTATTTTGTTGTTATTTCCCCCACACTACTTCTGTGCATGATGACAGCTTCTCTTGATAACTGGAAATAAAAACAAATAACAAAATAATCCTTATGTCATGTTAGCTGTTTGGCTTCTGTGTTAATGGATTGATTTATTTAAATTTTTGGTAATTAGTCCTTTGTAATTAAAAAAACCTCACAATAATTTAATTTGATTTTTATTTTCTTAGACAAATAGTTTTTCATAAACTATTTTGAGTCAAAGGAAGAATTAGGAGAAAACCTTTGTTTGAAAAGTGAAAAAAGTTACCCAGGCAACCTGTATATGTTACCAGCATGCTAATTAATCATCTCCAACATTAATCACTGTCATCAGTTATTACAGGAAAATGATGGCTGAACAGTCTACACTATTATCATTCTATCATTTTTCTACAGATCTATTTAGTACAAAAGTTTTATTGTACATAGTTGTGACGATTTCAACATCAAACCTAAATAAAGAGGCAGAACTTTTAAAATATAGAAAGTCATGAATTTTCTTTTTTCATCTCTATTTA
This sequence comes from Perodicticus potto, assembly GCA_963574655.1. NCBI lineage: Eukaryota > Metazoa > Chordata > Mammalia > Primates > Lorisidae > Perodicticus > Perodicticus potto. The sequence continues at coordinate 13,210 of CAUYRH010060993.1, read as the reverse complement.
CTTGATTTGATAAAGCCCTGTGTTTTACAAATAACAACAAAAGCCCTGTGTTTTAAATAAAGAAAGCTTGGTAGTTGACTACAGTTTATAGTTTAACCAGTTTCTTTCATTTGTATTGGATGAAGGGAGGAAAAAGCCAAGTCATAGTGTTTTAAAATCCTAGGTAAAATAACCAGTTCAATATAGTACCTAAAGTTTTAAAAAATTAAATTGATTATTTAGCTACGTGTATAACATACATTACATTAAGATATGTTTACTTTCTAGTATGCCTGATTATTTTACATTGTTTTCTTTGAAAGTCACCTAATACGTTTTTTTTTTTTTTTTTTGAGCCAGAATTTCAAACTGTTGCTCTAGGTAGAGTGCCATTGCGTCATAGCTTACAGCAACTTCCAACTCTTAGGCCCGAGCTATCCTCCTGTCTCAGTTTTTTTCTATTTTTCGTAGCAATAGGGTCTTGCTTTTGCTCAGGCTGATCTGGAACTTAAGAGCTCAAGCTATCCACCAGCCTCAGCATCCCAGAGTGCTAGGATTACAGGAGTGAGCCACAGTGCCTGGCCTATTCTAGTTAAGAATTAGAATAATCTTAAGGTTTTCATTATCTATTCCGGAATAGCAAGAAATGGGTACACTTCGTACTAATTTTATGTGTAGGAAAGTGAATATTGACAATTCAACCATCCTCCAAAGTACTACTTAATTTAGTTGTCTTAATTTTAATAAAAATTTTAATTGTTATGAACATTATGAATACTATTATAATATTATTTTCTAACAGATAAGAATGCAAAATTAGTAATAGAAGTTTTATGAAGCAGAACTTCAATTACAGTGAATTTGGATCTTTGTGTAAAAGTACACCATTGTTAAACTCCTCTATTTTAAAAATAATAATTTTCAGTTACAAACTATTTTTCTGTAAATGGCATTTCCTTGTCATATTTTGAACCACATTTCTTATGGTCTCTTAAACAAGTTGTTCTGGAATATGATGACATTAAGCATAATTTATGGTACTCATTAAATAACAAATAACTTTTGTTATTTGGTTCAAGTGGGAATTAGAGCTTGCATCTTTTGTCATTCTATGATAAGGAAAAAGGACAGAAATTCTCTGTTACACTTGAAAATTAAGTTAAAAGTTTTTATTTTCTACACTGCATTGAAACCTGTGACATTCTTTAGAGTAAAAAACATTCTTTAGTGGAACCAAACTTTGCAGACTTTGCTTTGGGGGAGAGCAAATTATTTCAGGATGAAAGACATAAATAAAAATAAGATGCTGCTGTCTATTTTTATGCTAGTCCAGCTATATAGTTCTGTTTGATAAGTAACTGTGTGGGTCAGACTATTAAACCATTTAATATAGCTTGTACATTGTGTGTGATAAAAGGAATCCAACTGTGAATTTGAGTGTATTAAATAATCTTCAGGAAGTTCCACAAAGAACATTTCAATGCCTTAAAACTTGCAAGAAGGCATGTTTGTTGCAAACACATTTGCTTTGCCTAGGTTTTGCCCATCAGGTTGAAGAAATGCTAATCTTGTTGCATTCAGCAGCTGGGTTTTTGCAATATTCTTTTCCTTCTCCTAGGGGTTAATTAGGCTTCTTTCAAAATGTGGCCTATTTAGCTGTAGATTTGCATGATTCAGCTAGAGCTGGCTGTACAAAGCAGAACCGTTAACAGGCGGGTGTGTCCAACTGCTTAATTAGCCAGAATAAAAAGGTCCTTTGTCAAACAAGCATCTGTTGCTCATGACACACCTGACAGCCACATTAGGCAGGGATGACTAGACTGAAATTGTGCGTGTCTCTCCTGTAAGAATATACAGCTTATTTACATATGGGCTGCATCATTGACAAACTGCAGAGGTTTATTTAGCTTATCAAAATGGATTAATGTGACTGCATTTGTGACTGATAAACAAATATCCCTTTAAAGAAGGCTGTGAAGGAACCAAACTAAATTACTCCCAAACATAAACAAAACACCAGAAACCACTGCTGGATGAATGGAAACACCTCAGACGTACTCATAAACCGTTATGCTGGGAGTAAAACAAAACCTAAAAGGGGACATGCTAAGACACTGCTCTCAGGTGATCGACCTTACTTCACAGAAAAGTTGGAAAGCTACCAAAATATTATGTATGTGTCAGTGGGCTTAAATGATCTCTTCAGCAAAATTTGGCAGACAAGTTATACTCCTCAAACGTGCTTTAACATTCTAATTGATCTGCTGTTAAATCAGAATTAATCAGTTAAAATGTCTCTGAGAAAATACTTATTAATTGGGTTTTATTATGGCCTCAAGAAAAGGAATACTTCCTAATATACTTTGGTGTTACAGATAGGTTGTCTGTCCATTGTTACTGGAAATGTAAATCTAATACTGTGAGCTAAGAACATATACATATATATGTATATATATATGTATGAAAATATATATATATATTTCACATCACGGGCTTTAGAGTCAGAGAGTCCTGTTAGATTGAATTCAGGATCTTCCTTTTACTAGCTATGTGGCTTTTGACTAATACTAATCTGTTTGTGCCTCCCTTTCTCATCTCTTAAGTGGGAATGATAACTCACTTCCATTATGGAGCTCTTCGGAAGATTAATCTTAAGTACTTAGCTTGGTGCTGGCACCAGAAAAAGACTTACTAATTGAGATCCAACTATAACTCTGACCTTTTGGGACAATCTCAGGAAAGGATGTGATTGGAATGCTGTCAAGTTACAAGGCTTGCTAAAGAGAGACTTTCCCAAAGCGAAGTAGATAGTGAAATCAGAGAATGAAGTTGTGTCTCTGAAGGAAAACTGGAGTTTCTCGTTACCCTCAAAGGATTCACAAACTCAGATACTCATAGAAGCCAGTTCAAGTGAATAAATATAGCCACTTAAGTTTAACTTGACTTATAACACATATAATATGGGCTCCTTTTTCAAAAATGTTCATATTTTTCTTAAAAATCTTGTAGTTTCCTAACTTTTAAAATGTTGGCATTAAGAATTTTGTCATCATTCTGAGCCAAACAAGACGTGCCTTTGGGGTCTAATATAGTTCAGAGGAGAGTAATTTCTAAATTAGTGCTTTTTAACTTCTGCTAAGTTCTCTCATGTGGTTTATTGGAGTTAAATTTTTTAAGGTAGGTTTAATTTTTAAAGAGAACTTCTTTCTTTACATTTTTGCAAATATTTGATCTAAAACATATGCCAAAGTATGGTTCATATACCAAAAATATGTAGACTGGTCTGCAATATTATATACAGGCTTGTGAGCAAGCTTCAGTAAAGTTCCCAGCCAGCACTAGGGGAAATAGGAGGGAGCTTAACTGTGAGTGACTGTATTGTAAGGAACTCATCCACCTTTGATTTAACAGTTAAAAGGAGAAACCATAACTGCGATCCCTGTCTTCCTCATCCGTATACTAAACTGACAAAGACTACTAGCCACCTTAGACTTGGCAAGAGAGGCTGAGGAAACCTCACTGAAGATGATATCAGAACATCTGGTTTATTTGCTCTTTGCAGACAAGCATTATGTCACTCTTACATGGATTAATCTATTAATAAATTAACACATGAAGCATTTAGAAGATTTCTTAGCATATGCTAAAACAATGATTGTTTAGCTATTATTGCTATACATTTGTGTGTACTAAGGTTTTTTTATGCTTCTGTGGGGTTTTTACTAACAAAAGAATGAGAAAATGCTAAATCACCTAAAGATGTGCTAGTGTCAAAGTTTAGAAGGAAAATTAAACACAGATCAAAAGTGAAAAGGCCCATTCCAAATCTGCTCCAATCACCTGGGACAAGGCTCTCTCTTAACTCTTAGGGCCTTTAGTCTCTTCATTTATAAAATAAGAAGAGTACATTTGATGTCTTCAAATGTTTCTTTCTAAAATTGACAAAACATGCTAAGAGGATTTAATTTTTTCCTTGCTAGAACTGAATATGCTCAGAATTTTCTTAGGGAAAATTAATGTTCACCATATTCTTCATAGAATTAAACCATAATTCAGTATTTTCTTTAGGCTACCAATTAAATACTGTTCTCCCATATACCCCTCCCCCCAAGGAAAAAATTAAATCTGGTTCTTGCTCAATAGCAAAGAAATTCATATTTATGTTCATATTTTATTGAATATGTAAGTAGCAAAAGGGGACGTGAAAGCCAAGAAGCCTGAGAAAGCATACTTGTTACAGTAAATGCTGCAAAATGTAAGAGGGTAAGGACTGAAAATAAGACATTAATCCAAGGCATGAACAAAAGGAATCAGAGTCCAGGTTCTGTTTGGGCAGTGTGGCCTTCATTTCTCTTGGATGCAAGCGGGCTGAATCTGAAAAAGAAGTCAGTACATGGGTTAAGGTGGATGGGAATATAAGAGTTTGGTGGGGTAGGGATTGGTACATTCATTCTTTCCTGGGTGGAACATTGACATATTCATTCCTTCATGGGTACTCACTCCTTCATGGGCAGGAAGTTTCTTTTGGGGCACGTCCCTACATTAGGTCCTATCAAAATATAATCCTGGTTTTATAGGTTTGGCATATAAGAATGGAAAAATGGGTCATGTTGCATTTTGAATGAGAGAAAGTAAAATTTCATGTCTTTGTGTGCAAGTCTTATTTATGTGATTGTGGTGCCCCCATCTTTCAATAGATAGCCATTTTTTTCTTTTGGCTATCTTTATGTAGACTATAATTGAATTTTGATCTTTTGATCTTTATGTAAACTATAATTGAATTTTGATATCATACCACAGGCAGAGAAAATTAGTGAACTTGTTCTTCTTGCTAAGTTTAGGTATATTAGTTGATGTTTGGATATGTAATAATTTTTTTCTAAGATGGTCAAGTAAAAGAACTGTAGAAAGGACTTTTCTAAATCTATACTTCAGTGACATCCTGACAGCCTACATTCCAGACACATAAAAGTGTGTGGAAAGTATAGTTCATGACATACTTACATCCAACTGGGGTTTCTGTTCTAAGGATTGAATATAATAATTTTGAGCTATAGTTTATAAGGGGATTAAAACAATTTGTAACATAAGACTTAAGGTAGGTAGCTTTCAATGAAATTTAACCTTGATAGAGGATAAGAGGTACTAATGGGGACCTTTTAAAGTTGATTATGGTTTTTCTGAATTTATTTAAAAAGTAGTCAAAATGACCATTAACTTCCATGAACTATCATGGCAGTATGTTGAGTTAAAAGATATTGTGAGAGTTGAAAGTCACGGTATTGGATATTAAGAACAAGTATAATGAAGCTAGTGATGAGAATATTTTAAACCTTATTTCTATTAATATATTTCAGAGACCAACATGCAGACATCAGAGACTGGGTCGGACACGGGTTCGACAGTGACCTTACAAACATCTGTGGCTAGTCAAGCAGCAGTGCCTACACAGGTGGTACAGCAAGTACCAGTACAGCAACAGGTAAGGAACTACTGCTCTCAGAGAAGATGCTATTACATTCCCTGTATTGACTCTCCACCATAGCTACATCCAAAGATTATTTGGACTTTATTTTCTTGCCTCATTAGGTGCTAAGATAGGAAGAGTTCATTTCTTAGGTTTCATCAAATGACTCTTGACCATTTCCTGGATGTGCTAGGCTGTAGGGAAGCAAAGATATTCACACTGTAATCCTTATTCTGAAAGAGTCTTTTGACTCTTAAACAGCATTAGTTTTTCTGCCTTAACCACTTTTTTATTGTTATTAATTTTATTATTTTCTTATTGTTTGGGATTTATTGAGAGTATAAAGAATTAGATTACACTGATTGTATTTGTTAGATAAAGTCCCTCTTATAATTGTGTCCCACCCCCAAGAAATGTGCCATACATCGTGATCCCCATCTCCTTCACCCCCTCCCCACTTGCTCATCCCCCAACTTTGAGTAGCTCATCTACAGCTTTCATATTAGAACAGAGTACATTGGTTCTTTCTTCTCCATTGTGATGCTTTACTAAGAAAAATGTGTTCTACCTCCATTGAGGTTAATACAAAAGTTGTAAAGTCTCCATCTTTTTTAATGGCTGAATAGTATTTCATGGTATACATATACCATAGCTTGTTAATCCGTTCCTGGATTAGTTGGCATTTGGGCTGTTTCTACATTTTGGTGATTATAAATTGAGCTGAGATAAACAGTCTAGTGCAAATGTCCTTATGATAAAAGGATCTATTTTTCTTCTGGGTAGATGGCTAGTAATGGGATTGCAGTATCAAATGGAATGTCTAGCTTGAGTTCTTTGAGGATTCTCCATACTTCCTTCCAAAATGGTTGTATTAGTTTACAGTCCCACAGCAGTCTAAAAATGTTCCCTTCTCTTCACATTCACATCAGCATCTGCAGCCTTGAGACTTTGTGCTGTGAACCATTCTCACTGGGGTTAGGTGATACCTAAGGGTAGTTTGATTTGCATTTCTCTGATGATTAGGGACAATGAGCATTTTTCATAGGTTTATTAGTCATATGTTTTCTTTAGAAAAGGTTCCATTCATCTCTCTTGCCCAGTGATACATGTGATTGTTGAATCTTTCTTTGTTGATTAATTTGAATTCTATGTAGATTCTAGTTCTTAAGTTTTTGTCTGATTTGTAATATGTGAATATCTTTTCCCATTCTGTAGGTTGTCTGTTTGCTTTGATTGTTGTTTCTTAGCTGTACAGAAGCTTTTCAGTTTAAGTCTCATTTGTTTATTTTTGTTGTTGCAATTGCCATGGAAGTCGTCTTCATAAAATCTTCCCCCAGGCTGATATCTTCAAGTGTTTTCCCCACACTTTCTTCAAGGATTTTTATTGTTGCATGCCTTAGATTTAAATCTTTTATCCATCTTGAATCAATTTTCATAAGTAGTGAGAGGTGTGGGTCCAGTTTCAGTCTTTTACATGTGGTTATCCAGTTCTCCCACACCATTTATTGAATACATATTCCTTGTATTCCATATATGTTCTTGTTTGGTTTAATCAAAGATCAGGTGGCAGTAAGATGTTTGTTTCATCTCATGGTTTTCTATTTGTTTCCAAATGTCAATGTCTCGATTTTTATGCCAATACCATGCTGTTTTGATCACTGTGGCCTTGTAGGATAGCAAAAGTGTGGCAGAGTGATAACCACAGCCTTGTTTTTATTACTAAGAATTGCTTTGGCTATATGGGGTTGCTTCTATTCCATGCAAAATGAAGAATTATTTTTCCTAAATCTTGGAAGTATGATGATGGTATATTAATAGGAATTGCATTGAATCTGTAGATCGCTTTGGGTAGTATAGACATTTTCATAATTTTGATTCTTCCCAGCCATGAGCATGGTATGTTCTATTTGTTAATATCTTTAGCTATTTCTTTTCTTAGTGTTTCCTAATTTTCTTTATAGTGGTCCTTCCCCTCTTTTGTTATGTATATTCCTAAGTATTTCATGTTTTTTTGAAGCTATTGTGAAGGGAATTATGTCCTTGATTAGGTTCTCATCTTTGCTGTTATTGGCATATATAGAGGTACTGATTTGTGGACATTGATTTTATATCCTGAGACATTATTGTATTTTTTAATCACTTCCAGGAGTCTTGTAGTTGAGTCTTGGGGTTCTCTAAGTATAAGATCATATTATCAGCAACGAGTGAGAGTTTGACTTCCTCTGCCCCCATTTGCTTGCCCTTTATTTCCTTCTCTTGCCTAATTGTATTGGCTAGAACTTCCACCATTATGTTGAATAGTAGTTGTGTCTGATTCCAGTTCTAGCAATAGCTATAATATAGCAATAACCAAAACTATTCCGGTGGAAAAGCTTTCAGTTTTACTCCATCCAGTATAACATTAGCTGTAGGTTTGTCATTGATGGCTTTGATCAGATTAAGAAATGTGCCATCTATGCCTAAATTCTTAAATGTTCTAACTAGAAAAGGATGCTGAATTTTATCAAATACTTTTTTCTGCATCTATTGAGAGGATCATATGGTCTTTGTTTTTGCTTCTGATGATATGGTGAATTATGGTGATGGAGTTGCTTATGTTAAATCAGCCTTGTATCCCTAGGATGAAACCTACTTTATTGTGATGAATGATTTTTTTTACTGTATAGCTAAAATCTTTTGGCTAGGATTTTACTGAGAATTTTTGCATCTATATTCATTAGTGAAATTAGTCTGAAATTCTCCTTTTTAGAGTCTTTTCCTGGTTCTGGTATCAGGGTAAGGTTTGCTTCATTGAATGTGTTAGGGAAGATTCCTTCCTTCTCAATTTTTTAGTGTAATTTCTACAGTATGGGTATACATTCTCTTTGAAGATTTGATAGAATTCTGGTATCAGGACTTTTTTTGATTGGAGATTTTCTTATTGTTTTTTTGATCTCAGTTCATGAAGTGTTTCTTTTGTTATGCTGTGTTTAAGCTTAGATTATTCTTCTTTTTCCAATTTCATAAGATGGTTTGTGATTTTTTTGATGCGCTCTCTTTCTGTTTTTCAGGTGTAGGCATCTAAAACGATAAATTTTCCTCTCAGGACTGCTTTGGTGTATCCCACAGGTTTTGGTAACTTGTGTCTTCATTATTGTTTTGCTTGAGCAAGTTCATGATTTCCTTTTTTATCTCTTCTGAACCCAACTATCAATCAGCAAAAGGTTGTTTAATTTCCATGCTTTTGTGTGGAGCTGAATATTCTTTTTTGGAGGTTAGTTCCACCTTTATTGCCTTGTGGTCTGAGAAGATACAAGGCAAAATTTCAATTCTTTTGATTTTCCTGAGTTTTGGTTTATCTTTTAGGATGTTGTCCATTTTGCAGTATGTACCATGGGCGGATGAGAAAAATGTATATTCTTTAGCTTTGGGATGGTACGTTCTGTATATGTCTGTTAATCCCATTTAATCTTCAGGGTTACATTTAAACCCTTTATATCTTTGTTTAGTTTCTGTTTAATGAATTTGTCCAGTTCCGTCAGAGGGTATTAAAGTTGATTAAGTCTAGGGAAAGGGGTGATTGCTGGTGTTATGGGATATCATATTGCTCAGACCCATCAAGGTCTGTTTCATAAATCTGGAAGCATTTAAATTGGGTGAATAAATATTTAAAATTGAAATATCTTCTTGTGTATTGTTCCTTTGACCAGTATGAAGTGTCCATCTTTGTCTTAACTTTAGTTACTTTAAATCTCCTTGTATCTGAGAATAAGATTGCAACCCCTCCTTTCTTCTGATTTCCATTTGCTTGAAATACTGTTTTCCATCCCTTAACCCTGAGTCTTGATTTGTTCTTCAAAGCTAGGTGTGTTACAAGCTAGGTGTGTTTCCTGGAAACAGCATATGGATGGTTTATGCTTTTTTATCCAGTCAGCCAGCCTTTGTCTCCTCAGTGGTGAATTCAGTCCATTGACATTTATTCGGAGAATTAATAAGTATGGTGGAGTTCTATTCATCTTATTTTGTGAAAATCCGTTCTGTAGTTTTTTCCTTTGCACCATTGTAGAAGCTAAGTTTTGACCTTTAGCTTCTGGGTGTTTAGTTTGCTGGTGGTCCATTGTGGTGGTCAGTGTTGAGAATAGATCTAAGGATTTCCTATAGAGGTGGTCTTGTTCCATATTTCCTCAGTGCTTGTATATCTGCAAAAGATTTGATTTCTTCATCAATTTTCAAGGTTAGTTTAGCAGGATACAGAATTCTGGGCTGAAAATTGTTTTGCTTAAGAATGTTGGAAGGTGGATGAGTATGCTTTTCTGGCTTGGAAGGTTTCAGTTGAAAAGTCTACTGCAATCCTAATGATTCTGCCTGTGTAGGTCAGTTTGCACTTACTCCTGGCTAATTGCAGAATTTTTTCTTTCCTCTTGACTTTGAACAGGTTCAGTATAATATGTCTTGGAAAGGCTCGGTTTGATTTGAGATGACCAGGGGTTTGATATCAATCTGAAAGGAGTGCGTGTGGGTCTTTAGTAAAACTTGCAAAGTTTTCATTTATGATAGTTTCCAGTAGGCCTTCCATTCCTTTGGGACAATCTTCTTCCCCTTCAGGAATCCCTATTATTCATATGTTTGAATACTTCATGGAGTCTCTTGTAGTTCTCTAAGCTAAGTGCCTATTCTGCTTTCTCTGTCTTCTTTTCTGCCTCTTTAGCTACATTGGTTAACTTGAAAACTTTATCATCTAGCTCTGAGGTTCTTTCTTCTCCATGGTATAACCTAGTTTTGATACTTTCTACTACATCTTTACATTCCTTGATTGTTTTCTTCATTTCCTTCATTTCTGCCTTATCCTTTCTATATTCTACATATCTCTCATCTGACTTTTGGTTCTGTGTTCCATTTTCTCCTCCATTCCTTTTATTGTCTTTATCATCCATATTTTAAATTCCCTTTCTATCAAGTTCATTAATTCTTTATGGGTGTAGTCTTCTGCAGTAGCTGCCTTGTGGTCCTTTGGGGAAGTTCCTCTGTTTTGGTTTTACATGTTGCCTTAATTTTTGTGTTGGTACATCCTCATGTGTTCCTTCTTCCTGTTCACCTCCTTGTCTTCCCTTTTCCTTCTCATTGCCTCCTTTGTTTCAAACAGAAGTCCTTGTTCTTGATGACAATATGTTGCAATACGTTGCCGGGACACCAGGTGGAACTTTGGTTTTTTAGGAGACTGAGAGCACAGCCAGTAACCTCTATGATCCTTATTCCAAACTTAGTTGCCTTTGGTAATCACCTGATTGTTCCTCAGCATTCATAACCTTCCAGGTTGGAATCTTAAAGCTCTTAAGAGTCCTTCAGAGGTAGGTTTCACAGTGCCCCATGACTTCAGTTCCCATGGGGAGTGGGAGGCTCTCTGCCTATCCCAAGCATGGAGTCCTGATTCTGGCAGGTGGAATTAAGATGGCCATGCTTTAGGCCCCTGCTAAGCCCTTCTCATGACCTTCCTACAATGGCATCCCCATGGCCACAGAGAACTTACCAGTATGGCTGCCTCACCAGCCACCAAACCTATGGTACATCTACTCCAACTGGCATTCAAATATGGTTGCTGTATACTGTTGAGTCTGACCTTTCTTTCAAGCTTTCCACTCAACAGGCAGCTTCCCCCAACAACTGAAAACTGTAGAAATGCTTCCTCCCATCCTGGATCTCTGTGTGTGGGGGGAGGAGGAGGGCAGCCAGTCGCAATCACTTCCCTAATTTATCAGCTTTCCACCACGCTGGATTATATGCTGTATCCAGTTCACCACTTCCTCACTTATCCTCCCTGAGCTATGACTCTGGGTAAGGTTCCCTGCCAGGTATGGCTGTGTTCCCTCTTTTTCCCCAGTTTTTCTACGAGAGCTAGCTGAACAATCCTTCTGGTCTGCCATCTTGCTCCGCCTCTTGGCTTAACCACCTTAAGAAGGTTTTCTCCTCCTCTTTTCTCCCCACTTAATTATTACAACTTTTTATTTCTTTCATATTGAAATGTCAGCAATAATGCTTTTATTTAATTGGCTCACAGTAGTCCCTAATGAAGAATGGAATGCTTATACATTTATTGGCAGGGATTTTGCCTTCGTGGTGATTCACAAAGTGCCTTGGCATTAGGTGGCTGATAAATACTATTTAGTGAAAGTAAAATATTCTTAAAGGTCTGGAGAGCTGACTCATCCTATTTAAAAAGTTGAGATGAAATCATCATCGGCTGTTTACTACAAGTCTTATTCATACTCAGGGCAGTTGGCTTGTTTTGGAATGGTAATGACAGCATAATGCTGTTCAAGCCAGTTAGTAGTTCTACACGTGGACTGTGAACATATTAGTCTATCATTTCTCCTAAACAGTGGTGAGAACCTAAGGAAGAAAGATCATATGTCATATAGCATTAACTTGACACTCAAGATTTTCCTATAATGTCTTAGTTTCAAGTATAATCTTTAGAAAATGTTGCTCCTATGATTGTACAAGTCAGTGGTTCTCAACCTTCCTAATGCCAAGGCCCTTTAATACAGTTCCTGTGGGTTGCAACCTACAGGTTGAGAAAGACATCTGAAATAAACTTTTCTAAAAATAAGAGATGGGGTCTTGCTATGTTGTCCAGACTGACCTTCAACTCTTGGGCTCAAGGTAATCCTCCTCAGCTGATACTACACTTTGCCTGGCCTAAAATTTTTCTTTTAATCTTAGAATATTCTTTGTGGTCTCTATCATGCATACACACACATCCTTTTTATTCCTCATGTTCCCAGTTTATTAGATTGAACTATATATAGTTTTGACGTTCAAAAACAATTTTATCTGTTTTAATTTGTTACTTATATTTCTTTATCTTTCTTGGCTTTATTTTTTAACATTAAAATTAATCTCTCCAGCATGATGTTTATAAAGGTTCTGGTACTACTGTCATTACCAATTTTCAGACTGAACATTATTAAGAAAAGGATAGCTTATGTTATCCAAAGGGCATGCAAAGAACAATTGGAACATTTTCATACCTGACTTTAGAAAGATAACTCAACAACCTGTCAGTTTTAAGGAACTCTTCAACAGCTAAATTCACTCTGGTTTGGTTTTTATCTCCTTTATAGAAGTAGAGAGAGGCCTTCAGAGTACTTATCTCTAAGAAGAGTGTGGTGGAGATAGTGTTTCTATCTCTAGAAAGTGCCCTCTTGAGACATTAAGAAGTCTGTAGCACATATCTGGTCCTTTGTCTTTGAATCCTGTCTTTTTCTCTTCTCTTCCTTCTTTCTTTTTTTTAAACACAGTTTTCTTTTTACTGAATTTATGTATCACCAGGTGTTACCATAGTTCTTAATAATGCATATAAATAAAAAAAAATAATTCAGCAAGGCTAATTATTTAAAACAAAAAAGTTCTTATCCTACCCTTTTCTCCTATAAAAACACTCCTCAGAGGCAATTCAATTTACCTCTTTTAACCTATTATTTTAATATTTGCCTCCATATATTTTAAAATAGCATACTTTTCTGCTTCTTGATTTTTTAAATTTTAAGTACTTTTTTGGCATGCCCCACTTTTAGTCCCTAATGCACACTCAGGCATCCCCCTACCCCATACCCATCTCATTCCTTGTGTTTCTTTTTTTTTTTTTTTATTTTACCATTTCATGTGTTTATTGGTCATCAGCACATCTTTTTTTTTTTTGAACTTTTATTAAATCATAGCTGTTTACATTAATGCAATCCAGAAGCACAATGTGCTGACTTCATATACAATCTGAAATATTTTCAT
>CAUYRH010060991.1:0-24524 GCA_963574655.1 Perodicticus potto | reverse complement strand
CTGTTATCTTGTCTTCTTCTACAGCTGTTAAAGTTATAGGAGTCGATTCCTGCATACATCATTCACGAGTAAAATCCTGGAACCTTACATCTTCTACGGAGGCAGACAATAAAGACAGCCAACCACAGACCACCTACACTTGTGAGCCAAAAGAAAGTTTGAAGTTATCATTTAGGAAACAGCAAGAAAAATCCTAAAACGTCATCAAGCCACATGCAACAAAGATGGTTCCAGTCCATGAACCCCTGTATCACTCTCCCTCTGGAGAAACCCTAACTGCCCCCTTCTATCATCACCCGATTCAGCAGGAAGCAGTTAGATCGAGTCTTTGCCCTTTTTCCCTAACAGAAGTTAGAGTTTCTACTCAGAGAGGGAGAATTGATGCAGGACATTTGGCACCCTAGCCAGCTCAGCGGAGCCGGCAGACCTGCCGCCTCCTCCTTGGCAGTATCGGTGCTGCAGCAGCCAGCTGAAGAACCAGCGGGCCGGATGATAGGCAAGGAGGGGGACCTCCAACCCCCACTGGAGGCTCCAATAGCCAAAAAGGCTGGACAACTGCTGAGGAGACACCTGTGCTTTGGTGTCTCCTTCACTTTACACTTAGGACTAAATGTGGAACCCCCATTTCCTATGCCTAGATCAATTTCATGTGAATTTCCTATGAAATTCCATGAATGGACTGTGTCCATTCATTGATACATTCATTCACTTTGCCCCTGCGGAAGGGACTGTGTTCGGTCGTTTCCTGGCCATGGAACCCATACACCTATATATACCCTGAGACTAAAAGTCTAAAGGGGGAGCCGGGGATAGACTGGGAGAGAAATGGAAAGAGCTTTTCTCTCCCCACTTGAGTTCTCTCTCTCTACCAGGAGCTTTAGTGTTTTCTGTATTCTTTTCTGTAAATAACTTCTGTCTTACCACTGGAAAAAAAAAAAAAAAAGAAAAAGAAAATGCCCTGAAGGCTATGTGAAACAGTTTGATGAAAACATTTCAGATTGTATATGAAACTAGCACATTGTACCCCTTGATTGCACTAATGTATGCAGCTATGATTTAATAAAAATAAAATAAAATAAATAAAGAGTAAAAAAAACTATAAAATGTTTTTTATTTACTTTTATAGGTTTATTACACATCAAGAGGCAAAAGCAAGAAGTAAAAACTATAAAATATTAAAGAAAGAAATTAAAGACACAAATGGAAAGATACCCTGTGTTCATGGATTAGAAGAATTAATACTGTTAAAGTGTCTATACTGCCCAAAGCAATCTACAGACTCATTGTAATTTCTATCAAAATTCCAATGCTATTTTTCAAAGAAACAGAAAGAACAACCCAAACTCCCATGGAACCACATAAAAAAAAAAATATATAGCCAAGGCAATCTTGAGCAAAAAGAAAAAAACTAGAGGAATCATACACCCTGATTTCAAAATATATTACAAATATATATAATCAAACCAGCATGGTACCAGCATAAAAGCAGATACATTGACCAATGGAATAGGGCAGAAAAACCGGAACTAAACCCACACATTGTACGGTCAATTTGATTTGATTTGATTTTCAGCAAAGATGCCAAGAGCACACAATAAAGAAAGGATAGTCTCTTCAATAAATTATGATGGGAAAACTGAAGAATGTGAATGAAATTTGACCCTTATCTCACACCATATATAAAAATCAACTTAAAACAGATTGACGATTTAAATATAAGACATGCAACTCTAAAACTACTAGAATAAAGGATACAGGGAAAGCGTCACCATATTGTTCTGGGAAATCATTTCTTAGATACTAGTATGACCTCAAAAAGCACAGGCAACAAAAGCAAAAGCAGACAAATGATGTTGTGTCAAACTACAGGCTTCTGCACAGCAAAGGAACCAAATAATTAACATAATGAAGAACAGCTCACAAATTGGGAGAAAATACTTCTAAACTATACATCAATAGAGGCTAATATCAAAAATGTATAAAGAACTCTAACAGCTAAACAGCAAAAAACCAAATAGCCTAATTCAAAAATAGGCAAAGCATGCAAATAGACATTTCTCAAAAGAAGACATACAAATGTCAAACCAATGTATGAACAAAATGATCAATGTCTCTAATAATCAGAAAAATGCAAATTAAAACAACAGTGAAATATCACTTCACACCTGTTAACATGGCTATCAACAACATGGCGAAAGAAAGTATTGGCTGAAAGATAACAAGTGTCTATGAGGATGTGGAGAAAGGGAACCCTGGTTGGTAAGAACATAAATTAGTAGTCATTTGAAAAAATAATATGGAGGTTTCTTAAAAAACTAAAAACAGAGTTACCATATGACCCAGTAATTCCACTTCTGGGTATACACCCAAAGGTACTGAAATCAATAAGTTTAAGAGTGCTCTGCCACGTTCACTTCAGCATTATTCACAACAGCCAAGATATGATAGCAACCTAAATGCTTATCAGTAGATGAATGGATAAAGAAAATGTGGTACATATACATGATGGAATATTATTCACTTTAAAAAAGAAGTCCTATCTGGATTTGAGGTCAACATATGGGGAAGAAGTCCTGTTATTTGCATTAATTTGAATAGGTTCCTGCAGAACCAATTCTGTCAGTGATGTCAGTTGAATATGTACTTGAATAATTTGCTCCAGCTTCCTTTCCTGTTATGTTAAAGTTCAGGATTCATAATAAAAAGCTATATGCCTGGTATGAAAAAAACAGCAAATAGGATGTTTGCAATGTGATGTTTTGGTATAAATACATACATTATTCCCTGTCCTACATGTTCATCTATGGTTACCACAGATGAACATGTAGGACAGGGAATAATAAGGAAAAGAGAGATACTGGTCAAAGGGTATACATTTTAGTTAGACAGGATGAATAAATTTTGCTGCTCTATTACACAGAATGTTGACCATAGTCAGTAATAATGTATATGGTCAAAATTGCTAGAAGAATAAATTGTGCATTTTCTCACCACAAGAAAAATGGTATGTACATGAGGTGATAAATATATTAATTAGCTTGACTTAATCATTCCACATGTATGTATTTATACCAAAACATCACATTGCACCCCTATACATATATACAATTATTATTAGTCAGTTAACAAAAAAGAACAGAACCATTGAACATCAGAGCTGTTGAAGGACTAACCAGTGATCTTTTTAGATTTACCCATCACTAGGGTGGCAGCATGTTTTTGAATTAGAACTTACAGTGCAACAATGAGCAGGAATTGTACTCTCATAAAGAGGTGATGGGAAGGAGTAATCAATCAAAATTTAAAATGCATATATCCATTGGGGGAAAAAAGAAGAAAGAAAAATGTTCTTTGCAATGAATGATTAATTGTTCTTCATTCTCAAGCCAAAAGGATGCCATAGTAGTCTAGAAAGACAGCTGTGATCTACAGCCTGCCCTAGCCTATCTGAAGTCCCAAGAAATCTTCTAGTTTTTATTTTATTAAAAAGACACCTTTTATTGAAACTTACAACTAAAACTTGCCTTTATAGCTAAAAATTCTCTTAACTAACTTTTGCCCCATTTGCCAGTTAGAGACAAAAAAGTAGGTATTTGATCTTATTCTACTTCCAAGAAGTATTAGACAACTGTCCAGCTGGTGAATCTCTTAATGAGGTTAAATAAGAGTTAAATGGTATAGGTTGGGATAAAGTAGAGAGTGGGGTGAGGGTTATCTGTTCATTTATTTATTTATTCTTCAAATATATATCGAGTTCCTACCTTATTTTATGCAGTAAGTTCTATATGGTATATTCCTATTGCTCATAAGAAACACCACAATCATTTAATAAACAAACTAATTTTTTACAAGAAATTTTCCAGTAAATCAGATATTGCACCATCTAGACCAGTGTTTCTCAACCATCCTAATGCCGCAGCCCTTTAATACAGTTCCTGTGGGTCGTGACCCACAGGTTGAGAACTGCTGATCCAGAAGATCTTTGTAATATCCTCTCCAAATGTAAATATTATGTTTCCTGTAGTGGAAAAGGAAATCTTAGGTGCCCTTTTTGCTTCTTTAAGATAGCCTTTTAAAAACTTCGTCCCTCATTCAAACATCTAACCATTCTAGAGAAAAAGAAAACACCTAATAATTCTCCAAAATAAAACAACAGATTAATAGACCTGGCAACAACATAGAAATAAAATAGAAACAAAGGTATCTTCTTTCCACGTTGTTTTATCTACCAAGTTAAATCACTTTCTGGTCTCGGCTATCTTTGTACCTGGAAAGTCTTCCACTGCTGCACTTAGCACAGTAAATGTATATACTTTCTACTCACATAGCTGTTTTTCTCACTAGACCACAGGGTGCTATCAGGTCTTGCTACCAGAGCAAGAACCAGGCCTTAATCATTGTTATATCTCATACTCTAGCATAAAGGGGGGACCCAAAGGAGGAATGCAATGATTATTTAAGTCTATAAGCTGGAGAATGCATTCAAAGCGTTCCCAAGAAAAGAAGAACCTGAAGTAGATACTAGGAGCTAGAATCTGACGCTAAAAAACTCAAGAGGCAGAAAGGGAAAAATTGTCAATGGAAGGCAACCAAGAAAGAAAGTAGGTTTGGGTAAATCCCCAAAACAAGTACTAAGCTCTGAACAGACTATGTAAAGGAAAAAGATAAGAAACATTGGGACACTAGCAGAAAACTTAAGAAAATGGGATATTTAGTCTTGCAATTTGTTTACATTATCTTTACAAAGTTATCTCTATTTATAGTTATCTTTATAAATGACATCTTAAACAAGCTTTAATCTTTCTCCACTATCACCCATGCCCAACAGTCTCAATTCCTTTCTAGGTTTTTTGTTTGTTTGGTTGGTTGGTTTTTGTTTTTTTGTTGTTGTTGTTGCAGTTTGGCAGGGGCCGGGTTTGAACCTACCACCCTCAGTATTTGGGGCCAGCATCCTACTGAGCCAGAGGCGAGACCCTCAATTCCTTTCTAGTACCTCTTTAACTCTTTATCAGTGTTTTATTCTCACTCCTGTCACAATCTTCAACAGTCCCCTATTTGCAAAGGTCTCCATAATAAAATTCTAACTCTTTACTATCATGGTATAAATAACATGGCAGAATATACTTGCTTGGGCAATAGAGTCAAAAAGAACTAAGTGTTGAAAACTGTGTCCACAATTTCCTAGCAATATAACAAGAGTCACTTTTACCTCTTGACTCCTGGATTCAAGTTTCCAATGACAGAGAGAGAGAGATTAAGAAAGAATGTGTCTAGCCTAATACTGAGTACATGATACAGGCTCAGTATCTTTCCTCCCATTTTTCCACCCAGGCCAGCATTCTGGCCTTGATGGTGCCCTCAACACTGTGCTCCCACAGACCTTTAAAAATAGTTCACTTATCGCTTATCCTATTGTTTATATTTTATTTATTATAAGCATATTTAAATGCAATTGCTATTTTGAGTAGTTTTTCCTACCTTTCTAAATTTTAAAATGCCTTGAGGGCAGAGGTTTGATCTTCATCTTTGTACTTCTCATATCATATTCTATTATATACTTTTCGCATTAAGAACTCTATAAATATCTATTAAATTTGATCAAATTGTATAATTTTACACAGTTTAGACTCGGTGCCTGTGGCTCAGTGGGCCAAGGCGCCAGCCAGTACACCTGAGCTGGCGGGTTCGAATCCAGCCCGGGCCCGCCAAACAACAATGACGGCTGCAACCAAAAAATGGCTGGGCGTGGCAGGCGCCTTTAGTCCCAGCTACTTCGGAGGTGGAGGCAGGAGACTCGCTTGAGCCCAGGAATTGGAAGTTGCTGTGAGCTGTGATACCACAGCACTCTATCCAGGGTGACGGCTTGAGGCTCTGTCTCAAAAAAAAAAAAAAAAAATTTTACACAGTTTATGCTACTTTAAAATAGAAAATTCCCTTTGGTGTAAAAATTATAAGAATTAGTGTTCCTTAAATGTTCACTTTTGTCAAATTAAACACCTACTCTGGTGAATAATTTTTTTTAGAAAATGCAGTCTTCAAAAGTAGGTGTTTTTAGTTGAAAAAGGCTTGGGCAAGAGAGACTCTACTCAAATCCATCATTACTATTAGAAAAAAAATATGCCCAAAGAAGGTCAGTCCTAATGCTAATGAACAGCAAAATTATGTTCTAGAATATGACTTTTAATTTAATGAGGTCTATATTTTCTATTTCCATAGAGACTAAAACAGGAGAAAATGAGCTTAAAGTGCATGCAGAAATATATGATGACTTTTAGGATGCTCCAGCCCAGGTAAACAAAAATTGTTTCCCATTTTATTTTTGGTAAATAACATGAATAGCTAATTTGTGAACAGATTAAAAATTAATGTAGTCACTCTGCTTATTTTTTAACACTTTATCTTGAAATTAAAACAACCCAAAGTCAAACTTTTACAATAGAGTATACAAAAGTTATTATTGATGTAACTCTTACCCGTTGTTGCTGATTCTTTAAAAGTTTATGGCATAATGGTTAAATATCCTGTAGGTTTAGACCTTGGTTAGATTGCTTATCCTCCAAATCTCCGCTCTATCACCTGCAATATGGCAATCTGATGAGTTGCTATAAGATTGAAATGATTAAATGATACCAATCTACAGGATGGCGAAACGAAGCGAGTACTTAATAAGTAGTATTTACAATAATGATAATCATTACTACATAAGTTTATCTAGTTGTAACTACTTCAGCTACCTTTTTAGAAACACGTATTCTTTACAAAGCCGTCTTTCAAAGGAGATTCCAGGGCTATCGGAGGCTAGGACCGCTCCACCCAGGTCGCACAATCCTTGCCCCTCCAGCGCGCGGTCCCCTTGGCAGCCGAGCAGCTTCCGAGCGGGCCTGGGGCGAACACAAGAGCCAGGGCTGCGCGGCGGGTCCTAACCAAATCGCCCGCGCTGCCCCGCCCGCCTGGAGGGGTGAGTGACGGCGACAACAGGTGCAGAGCGAAGTCCACGGCCTCTCCGGAGCCGGCCAGTTTGGCGCGTCAGGCCCCGGGGGTCAGAGTTTGATTCTGGGACTGCCTGCTTCACCTCACACCAGACTTCGGAAGTCGCCCCTCAACCGGGTTCTTGCACGGTAGTAAAGTTTTGAGGTTACCTCAACTTCTCGAAACCCACCAGGCCTACAGGCCAACTTTTCGTCTTCAAAGTCGAGGAGAGGGAAAGGCGTGCTGTGCATATAGCTTTGCATTACGGTTCGCTCTCCTCCCAGGCCGTCAGAAAGCAAGCGCGAGTGGTTCCATGACCCAGCCCGCGGCCCGCACACCGCCCGCCTGCCCCTATCTGCTGTGCGCTCCGCGCTGCGACGTCCGGGCTCGGAAACCACTGGCTACCGGCGAAATCCTCCCGCCCGCGCCCCTCTGCGGCTTGCGGCGCCCGCCCGCACCGCCGCCAGCCGCCCGAGGCGACGCCGCCTGCCCCTCCCCGGCTTCCATCCCCCGCGGGTGGCAGGTTCAGGCCCCGGGTCCCAGCCTGCGCCTCTGCAGCTGCCACAGCCGCCGTCGCCACCAGGAGGAGAGAATCCCAGTCGGGAAAGGTGGTGGTGTTTCCTCGGTGTGAGGGTGCTTTCGAACTTTAGGTTTCTGTGCCTTTCCCCGGTTTTCGAAGAGCGGAGAGGAAGATGGAAACCGAGTGCGGGGCGGTGAGTATGGCGATCCAGGGACCCGAGGCCCGGGGTCACGGGGAGAAGGAGCAATGTGGATGAGGTGGCTAGAAGGGCGGCGTGTAACGCTCGCTACTTTGTCGGGAAGAAACGTGGCCAGGGTACTCCGTCGAGTGTGGAAAGGGCCACCGGCCTGCGCATCCGGCTGGTGGAGTCGTGCGGTCGGGAAAGTGCGGCCACCGCCTGTACCGAGCGGAAAC
This sequence comes from Perodicticus potto, assembly GCA_963574655.1. NCBI lineage: Eukaryota > Metazoa > Chordata > Mammalia > Primates > Lorisidae > Perodicticus > Perodicticus potto. The sequence goes on along the minus strand of CAUYRH010060991.1, from coordinate 16,621 downwards.
GGGGTAGCGGGACCTCAAAGGGCCGGGAGGTTTCGGGGCGGGTGGATGCGGCTGTGCACCTGGCGGGTCCCGGCAGATAAACCGCTTTCCCGCCGAAACTGAGTTCAGCCGCGCCTTTGACGCTCGCTCTTGCTGAACTCCACCCAGCTACCCCGGGCGAGCGTTGCCAAGCGGGCAATGCCTCTACCCCGCAACTAGTCACAGGAGACCAGAAGGTTTGAGAGCCCAGTGAGGCCGGGTCAGCTCGGGATACTGTCTCAACGCTGGGAGCTTAAGAGGGCAGGGCCCAAGGAGAAGACCGGGCGGGGGGGGCGGGGGACAGGGAGAGGAACAGCCTCAGGGGCAGCGGCAACGTGCCGTCGCGCCCGCCCCTCGCCCCGCCATAAGCCAATCAGCGCGCGCCACGCGAGGGCTGCGAGGCCGCCTGCGCATGAGGCCGACGGCGCGGTCGATGCCGTTGAGGGTTCCCGCCACAGCTGCTGGCGGGTTTGCGGGGCAAAATTTCTCGCTGGCTAGCTTTCTTTTCCCTCCCGCACTTTGGTGGGGAGGGGGTGGATCCCCGTGTCAGTGCCCAAGTTCACGATGACCAGAGAGAACCCGAGGAAGTTGTCGCCGCAGCCATTTCTCCAAACATCTCAACTTGCTGGCCTCGGAGGGGAAGGAGCGCCGAGGCCGTAACTGCGACGGTTAGCTCGCCCTCTGGCTGTTGTCTCCGTTTGCGAAGTAGATGGTAGATTTCAAGGTTAATTCTCAAGGGGAGGTGGCAGTGAGGACATATTACTTTGGTGGAGAATTTTGATAAACCCTTTAGTGCTGGAAGTTTTATCAATCGTAGGTCCCTTATTTCTAACCCTTTATCAGCCTCTGTCTAGGTGTTTCTATACACTTGTAAAATTATTGCCAGCGGAATTTGAGTCTTTGTTGTTTAACTCAATGCATCGCTAACCATCAGTAAGGAGTTTAGATTTTGCTTCTACTAGAGCCTTGTTATTGCTAACATTAAAATATTTTCTAGGCCATTATTCATACTGTATTCTTCACCTGTCAGCCTGTTTGGTATATCGTAAGCAGGTCTATCCTGAAAAAGTGACATATTTATTCATTCAACAAACATTCCTTGAGCACCTGCTATGTACTGTTACTCCTTTAGATGCTGGTGTGAAAAAAGGCAAAACTTCTGCCCCAATACATTACCTTATGAGGAAAGAGACAGTTGTATAATAAGCAAATTATATGGTATGTTAGAAAATAATAAATGGTAAGGAGAAAAATAAAGCAGTTTGAACCCACAGTAGAGTAGGTGCCTTAGAGACAAGAGAAAGAAGTGAATTCAGCGTAAGAAGTTGATAATTCTCTTTTCTCAGAGAATATTAGTAAATTTCTCAAGATAAAAAAAAGGGGTTGGGGAAATATTGGAAATAAAGCACTGCTCACTTTCTTTCATTTCATGCCTCTCTTAATGAAAAAGAATGGAGTTTGTCTTTTACCTAAACTTGAGAACAAATGAATTCATCTATTGAACACTTGTTTTTAAGAAGATAATTTTGTGAAGACTGCTTTTTTATGTATTTGGAAAACAGGTATTTTGTATACTCTATAAAGCAGTGGGTAGAGAGACAAGATTATATCTACTAGAGCTGATACATTATCTGTAGCGATACAAATCCACAGTTGAAAAATGCTAAGCATCCCAGAATCATCCATTCTGAACCTACTGAGTAAAGTGACTAAAGTTACAAATAACCTCCAAGTGCCCAGGGAGGAAGCTGTAAGATTGGGCTTCCATTTTTTTTTTAAGAGGTAGAATCTGGCTTTGTTGCCCAGGCTGTAGAAAAGTGATAGATCATAGCTTATTTCATCCTATAACTCAAGGAGTCCATTCACCTCAGCCTCCCCATTCCCTGGGATTACAGGCATGAGCCACCTCACCCAGTTTGTTTAATTGGAAACTACCGAATAGAAATCACTAAATGTGATGATCTTTCAGTGATTTAAAACAAAGCATTTGTGAACTCCCTCATTAGGAAGTACATTTTCCCACCTTATAGTTTAGATTGGGAAGAGAGCCTATAAAGTCTGGCTTGTAGTTCACTTGATGCTACTGGCCTAGTCATTTCTTTGTATATCGTGCAGAGGTTAATTTAGGGATCATGATTTTATTTGCCATGGGACAACAGAACAATATGAAAAAGGACAATTCTTTTATCTAAGTTGGAAATTCATTTTCATGTGTTTTTTTCTCAGAGAGTTTGAATTATGAACTTCAAGCTTTTTGATGCACTAATTTAGTATGTTAAACTGTCTCAGAAGTCTGTTTAGTATTTACAGAGGAAAATAATGAGTAAGTTCCGAGACTGATTTCTCTTTAAAACTCTATTCTCAATTCTTTTTTTCCAAGACTTATCTTGCCATTGTATAAAGGATTATACATGTTTATTAAATTAATATATGTTTATTGAAATTTATTGAAATTTCAATTTAGGTCCTCTGACTTAGAATTAAGAACATGTATATATGTACTGAGCTAAATTCTTTGGTATAAAAATTATACCTATGAATATGATGTAGTGGCTCATGCCTATAATCTTAACACTTTGGGAGACTGAGGTAGAGGTTCCCTTGAGGCCAGGAGTGAGAGCAGCCTGAGCAAAAGCAAGACCTTGTCTCTACTAAAAATAGCCAGGAGTGATGGCATATACCTGTAGTTCCAGCTACTTGGGAAGTTGGAGCAAGAGAATCACTTAAGCCCAGGAATTTGATGTTTCAGTGAGTTAGATGATGCCACTGCATTCTAGCCAGGGTAACAGAGTGAGATCCTGTCTCAAAAACTCATAGGTACATAATTTTTTTTACAAAATCAATCTAGCCAAGATGATGACTCATACCTGTAATACTAGCATTTGGGAGGCCAAGGTGGGAGGATTGTTTGAAGACAGGAGTTTGAGATCACCCTTAGCAAGAGTGAGATCCCATATCTACTAAAAATAGAAAGACTAGCCAGGCATGGTTGTGTGCTCCCATAGTTCCAGATACTCAGAAGACTTAGACAGAAGAATGACTTAAGCCCAGGAGTTTGAGGTTACTTGAGCTATGATGATGTCACTGTGCTGTAGCTGGGAAAACAAAACAAACCCAATCTTCAAATTGACAGGTACTCTTAAAATTTGACTTTCAAGCTGAAAATGGTGAACACGAATGTCACCATTAACTTGTCAATGCTCTTTAGCCCCAAACCATCATGTACATGTCTTATTTAGTAAAATTGGGTCTGTTGACTTACTGAAACAAGGAAGAACATACACCATGGACGTCTCAGTCAGAGGGTGTTATAACTTATTACAAGATTTAGGCTTGTGTTAAGTGATTTTTAGAGAGGTTTGAGGAAGAAGAGTTTTACTGTGGAAAATATGTTTTCAGAAAGTAGTAGAAATTCTGTGATTGAATGTGTTAATACTGTCTAAAAGGTAGGAAAAATGGATTAAGGTTAAAGTTGTAATGAATAAAGGAGAAGTCACTCATATCACCCAGGATAAAGGGATGTTTGGTCATTCTTGTGTTTGGGCAATGCTTTTGCTTTTGTCAGTGTTCAGACATGATTATGGAGTGGTCTTGTTTTTATCTTGATCCATCAGTCACAAAGTGACCTTATTTGATGTTGGTGTTCTGTTAACAAGAGAACACCACAGCCTAGCTGTGAGTGCCAGGCCAAATCTTAACAACCCCAGGGCCTGGTTGATTGTGCCAGACCAGCTCCCAGCTATCCAGGGCAGCTTTTTTCTTTCCTAAACATCTTTATGAGCTTTATATTCCTCCTTAATAATTAATTAATATATTTAATAATAATGTATTTAAATAATATATTTAATATTTAAGATCTTCTTTATAGTAGATTGTTTCCTATATATTTTATTGCCCAACAAAGCCATTAGCTTTATTTATAATCTTTATAAAATTAGAGTAAAAGTAAAGTTGAAAATATACACTTTGTCTAAATGACTCATCTTTTTGAAAGATACATATTTTCAGCCTACGTTGAAACTTCCACTCAGTATTAAAGTTTAAAAGAATTTTATTTTACAGCAAACATCAAATCAGACGCAAACAGATTCCTTATCTCCATCCCCTAATCCTGTGTCACCTGTGCCTTTGAATAACCCAACAAGTGCCCCAAGATATGGAACAGTGATCCCTAATCGCATCTTTGTAGGAGGAATTGACTTTAAGGTATCTATTTTTATGCATGCAACCATAGTGTATTTTTTGCAAAAGTTTTTATTTCTCCAAAATTGTTTCTTTGTGCAATATAAGATAATAACATTTGTGTAATGATTAATAGCTTTCAAATTGTCTAATATAAAGAATCTTTTCAACAGTTATGTAAGCAAAATAGACTATATGCAGTTTTCCAATTTCAAATGCAAGGAAATTGAGGTTCACTTTTTTTATTTGCTTCTACCTACTCTGTGGCAGCAAGAGACTAGAATCCTAGTTTTCTGATTCATTGCTCCCTATTCTTCATGTCACCGTACCAAACTAGTTATATTTCCTTGCCAAATGCTCAAAAGCCAAAATAAGGGGTGATTATAATTTTCAAAAGAAGACTCAATTTTAAGAAAGCCTTAGATATATGAACTCCTATTTCATTATCCCAGCTTTTAGCTCAGTTTCCAACAACAACTTCCTATAGACTTCTATCTTCTGCAGATTACTTTCTGTGATAGAATTTAGAATCTTATCCCCTCAAAAGGCCTGTGTCACTAGCAGAAAAAAGCATCATAGCAGTAATATATGTATATTTAAGTCAGGTAATCAACCATTTCACTCTTTTAAAGAAGCATAATTTATGAAATGATTTGCAGTACCCCCAAGTGGAAGGCAGTAGTAAACACAAGAAAGGTTTGCATAGACGTTTTAAGTGGAATACCCTTACTTCCAAATGGATATATAGAAGGATTTCCAAGCTTCCGTATTACATATAAGAACTTATAAGGAAAGTTATTTTTTAACCAAAAAAGCCCTCCTATGTGAGTGGTATGTGACTTAACGTTTATAACTCAGTATTTCTAGATGAGCAATCTGTCACAATTTGGTGGAATTTTTTCCTGCAGAAGAGAAATTTTACATTTAGTATATTTGCAAAAATAATGAATCTTAAGCAAGTAGATTGTTTCACTAAACATAAGGTAAGAAAAATTATTTCTTATAAAATGTTTATTTTTGAAAAGATTTTCTGTATCTGTGGAAAACAATAATGGTGGATCAGAAATATTCAATTTGGGTATTCTTATTCAGAATTCATTTATATTACAGTAGCCTAGCATATTTTTAAAAATAAATCATTAGTAAATATATTTGTATGCCCAGATTATTCTAAGTTACTAGCACCCATCGGTTACAGTATGAACTCTTAGAGGCCATTGTTGGAATATGGCCATAGCTTTAAGAAACTGGTGGGGTTCCCTTCCTTATACCTTTCTAAAACCATAGATAAGTGCTAGCAAGGAAATAGTTTACTATAGTAGCAAACAGTCTCATGCTTTTTAACCTCTTATTTTTAGAAACCTACAAATATCCTCTTAATATTTAAAATAATATCTTGACTCTCCTTTTCAACAAAGAAGTGCAGTTGCAAAATTGAGCTAGTGATTCTTCTACTAGAGATAGTTTGAATTAATTTGTTTTCAAATCTCCAATCGCCATCCTTATCCTGGCATTGATTCCATTTTCTATTAACTGAAATAAAAGGCATTTAGTTATTAGATTAAATCAACATTAGTTATTATATTATATTAAATCAGCATTTGCCATTATTCAGTTTAACAGGCTTTGTGTTACCAGCTAAAAGCCAATAGTGTATGTAATTAGCAGTTGAACTCAAAATGCTTACCTATGCAAAAGGCATATCTTTTTTCCCACATGTATAAAGAAACTTTGGGGAGTCGGGCATGGTGGCTCACAACTGTAATTCTAGCACTCTGGGAGGCGGAGGCAGGTGGATTGCTTGAGCTCAGGAGTTCCAAAACAGCCTGAGTAAGAGTGAGACCCCATCTCTAAAAATAGCCAAGTGCTGTGGCAGGCACCTGTAGTCCCAGTTACTCGGGAGGCTGAGGCAAGAGGATCACTTGAGCTCAAGAGTGAGATTGCCGTGAGCTGTGACACCACAGCTCTCTACCCAGGGCAACAGAATAAGTGAGACTCTGTCTCAAAAAAAAAAATTTTTTTATAGGGACATTTAAAGTTACTCATGGAGGCAAACAATTACAGCTAGACTAGAAAGTGAAATTGTAGTGAATTTAGTGTTAGTATTTCAGGAAAAGATGATATGAGCCTATTAATCAGACTATTTCATTTAAAACCAGATATGCCAAAACTATCTTTGTGGACATCTTGTACATTTTCAGTCTAATTATGATTCCAGTCTTTATTTTGAATATCATCAGAATGTCCAACTTTAGCTGAAATGTATATTGAATACAGATAAAATATCTAATAACTTAAAATCTTACAATCACTCTATTGTTATCAAAAGTTGAATTCAACACTTTTGGAAATATGTCACTTTCCTAAGACTTGACTATCCCTGGAGACTAGGGTGATTAAAATAGTGACTGGTGTAGGCCAACATGACATAGAGCCACTGCCATGACTGTCAGCTTCTCTGAGCTATGAGAACCAATAGTAATATGGCTTTACTTTAGGAATAGCATGCCTAATCCAAATTGGTGTTTTAAAACTGGCCCACTAAAAAACAAAAATTATTTAAAGATTGCTTTAAATATTGAGCTTTCTTTGTAGTTTTAAAATAATTCAGCTTAAAAATGTTTGACTAGTATATAATAGTTTAAGAACATAGCTACTGTGTATATAGCAACATATTTATATTGATTTTAAAAACCTAGTGATTTCATACACTTTTGATGACAAGAGGTATTCTTCATCCATATTAACATCTGCCTTTTTCTATCTCCAAAACAAGCATAAGAATTATTCATATTTTATCAATTAAAAATGTTTTTTAATGTTTTCTTTTTATGTCATTAGACAAATGAAAATGATTTAAGAAAATTCTTTTCCCAGTATGGGTCTGTAAAAGAAGTGAAGATCGTAAATGACAGAGCTGGAGTGTCTAAAGGGTTAGTATTACGATAGGTAATATATAGAATTAACAACTGTATTTTTATTGGATTACTGGGTTTTATATGCTAATTTACTTTGGTTCTATTTTTCTCAACAGAGAATATCATGCCATCTTCTTTCATCCCCATCTTTTAGGTTCCTATTTCTTTTGTACATGCATACTTGTGTATTTTGGAGAGAGGGAACTATAATGTTTCTTAATTTGTTGTGAAATTATTCTTCTGTAGGTTGAGGGACCATTCACTGTTAGGCAGATGTTAGTAGCAAATGCACATTAGCTGAGGAACCAGAAGCTAAAGGATTTGGATGCTTTTGGAATAGCATCCCTACTTTAGACTATAGAGAGTTTTATTTACAAATAACTGACCCCAAGAAATGTCTGTAGGTTATATCTTAGAGGCCTAATTATGAAACTAATATGAGAAACAGAACTCTAATGAGGCTGATTTTTTTCTGAGACACAGTCTCACTCTCTTGCCCCAGCTAGAGTACAGTGGCATCATCATAGCTCACTGCAACCTCAAACTCCTGGGCTCAAGAGATCTTCCTGCCTCAGCCTCCCAACTTGCTGGGACTACAAGGGCTACCACACCAGGCTAATTTTTTCTATTTGTATTAGAAATGAGGTCTAACTCTTGCTCAAACTGGTCTCATACTCCTGACATCAAATAATCCTTCCACCTCAGTCTCCCAGAGCACTAAGATTATAGGCGTATGCCACACACCTTGCAGAGAATTACTCTTTACTGCCATGTCAATAATAATGAAATCTAAGAAGAAAGCAGTAGACTGTGACTTGAAACATGTACAGCTGTTTGAGTAGATTGCCATGTGTATAAAAGCCAAATTTTAGCACTATGTAAAAGGCAGTTTATATAGTATGCTCATTTAAGAAGTTTGACTGCAAAGTTAAAATAGATAAGGCAGTTAAGGACTGTGTTTCTTTTCTTGAAAGAGAAAGGAGACCTACATATTTATAGGGACAAAAAAAGGGACCAATGAGTTGGATAGAAAACAGTATTACTGAGAAACAATATTAAAATATGACAGGTAGATTCTCTGGAAGAGGTGGGATTGTACAAAGAGGTTAGTTTTAAACAGATGAAATGTTTCCTCAGACTGTCAAACAATATTAAGATGTAGTGAGATTGTACCTTCTTTTTGGCTAACATAATCTGGAATATTTTGGTAAGAATCATTTTCTATCATTCAAGCACACACATGGAAATTAAGACTGTATTTTATGCCTTTTCCACTGGGTGGTGTATGTGTTCTATCAAAAAAAAAGACTAATGCAAAATTAATTTCTTAACTCATTTGATGTTTGGGCAAACAGGTAAAGAGAAATTACTTTGTTTAAAAAAAAAGAAATTTTATATAATATACAAGAATTGTGAATTGAATAGTAGTCAAGATGTTTAGCATTACTGAGAGAGTTTCCTTAAATTATCTCAATAGAAATTAAGCTGAATAAGATACACTTTTTATTTCATTTGTTTCTTTTTTTCTCTACCTATTTTGGCTCTGGGGACATGACACACATCATGTAATTGTATTTTGACTTTATATGAATTGTTCTTGAAAGTAATCATATATGAAAATAAGATGTAAATCTGAGTTGCACATATTTTTTTAACTAATATTGTTTGGGAAATATAATTGCCTTACCTGTATATACCTATACCTAAATATACTAATAATTGGCCTTGCCAGTTTATATGTGCTAATGAAAATTAAATAACATATCTGTATAGTCATTTCCTATATAAGAAATTTTATTGTGTTGAAATTTTTCAATTTTTTAAAGTATTTTTTTCTACTTTGATTTCTCTAAACAAGCCAAACTTCTTTTATTTTTATTTTTTTATTTTTTTTTTTTTTGAGACAGAGCCTCAAGCTGTCACCCTGGATAGAGTGCTGTGACATGACAGCTCACAGCAACCTCCAATTACTGGGCTCAAGCGAGTCTCTTGCCTCCGCCTCCCAAGTAGCTGGGACTACAGGCGCCCGCCACAACGCCCGGCCATTTTTTGGTTGCAGCCGTCATTGTTGTTGGCAGGCCCAGGCTGGATTCGAACCCGCCAGCTCAGGTGTACGTGGCTGGCACCTTAGCCTGTTGAGCCACAGGTGCCGAGCCTATTTTAAAATGAAACTATTATTCTATACTGAAATTTATTGCATTCAAGTTTTTAAGCCAGAATGTTAATCTCTCCTGCTTTTCTTCTTCATATACAGCAAAAGACTGAAACTGTTTCACGATTCCAGGGCATTTTTTTTTTCTTTTTTTCCTGTTAGTCCCCCTGTTATAAGAAAGGTGACAGTGTTAAGCTGTGAATGATTCTTCTAAGATTCTCATGCTGGTACACCATAGAATGATGCTTATTCCTACAGTGGCTCATTGTTAAAGAATAATTTTTTTAAATGTTAATATAATTAATATGTTCTAAGAAAATAATTTGTAATAATGAATACATTTATTTAGGTATGGTTTCGTCACTTTTGAAACACAGGAAGATGCGCAAAAAATTTTACAAGAGGTATGATCTTTTTATGTATTTAATTTCATTTTTAGAACTTTGTTCTTTGAAACTACCTTTCCAGGGCAGCACCTGTGGCTCAGTGAGTAGGGGGCCAGCCCCATATACCTAGGATGGTGGGTTTGAACCCAGCCCCAGCCAAATTGCAGCAAAAAAATAGGTAGTCATTATGGTGGGTGTCTGTAGTCCCAGCTACTCAGGAGTCTGAGGCAAGAGAATCGCCTAAGCCCAAGAGCTGGAGGTTGCTGTGAGCTGTGATGCCATGGCACTCTACCAAGAGAGACAAAGTGAGACTCTGTCTCTAAAAAAGAAAGAAAGAAAAGAAACTACCTCTCAGGTACTTAATTTTAATAGTAGGGTTCAAGTACAAATGATCAATTGCTAAAAATACTTATTTGTATCTTAAGATTGGCATTGGCCTCCAAAAAACTTTACCTGAAGAAGAACAAATTCTATAATCATTACATGTTTATGGTTGTGAAATTATAACATATTTCACTTTATTTGCTTAAACTAAGAACACGAGTATGTATTTTTTGCCAAGTGTTAATAGCATTTTGAATGTCTAAAATACAGCTACAAACATGGATACTTAAAGAGTGTGGTTATTTGAGGTTATTTCTCTTGTATGAAAAAGTTTATATAAACTAAAAAAGTCTATAGCCTGCATCTTGGTGTGATAATTTTATGCTATGGCAAGTAACATTTAATTTTTATATTAGAAAAAAGTAGATTTTGAATTGTGTATTATTAAAATCATATACACTCGATGCTTGTTATTTATGGGAGTTTTTCTCTGTAAAGTTGCCACCAACACTAACTTAGTGAATACTGAACTACTGTTCCTAGGGAAAATACAAGGTGAGGAAATTCTATCACAATATTACCATCAACCAATTGATACATAACTTTATTTTATGTGTGTTTCTACTTAAAGACACTATGTATAATAGATTACTGATTCATTAACATTGAACTTAAAGCCAACAGCACTGTAATTCATGCCTGAATTAAGCACATCTAACATATTTTCTCCATAGGGCATATGATAGCATTCTTGTGCTTAGGAGCACTAGCCAACACTTCAGCACTTGATTTAGGGGCCATTTTAAACACCAAAATCACCAAGAAAAAGAACAAAAATGGGGAAAGCTCTCTCTTATATGAGAAGTAAAACATTGCTTTGACTGACCTCCCTCAGCTGGGAAAATGTGCATCAGGCTACTCAAATTTTTCACAATTTTATGCATGTCTGCTTATAACCTCAAAATTGCCATGAGTATTAATTTTGGTTTTACAAATGAATTTTAGCAAATGGGAAAACTAAAATGCAGAATCCATGAAAATGATTAACTGTATTTCAAATGAGAAATTAGGGTCAGAGCATTGGAACCATGATTCAGACTCAGATCTATTAATATTTGAATCCAAAGACCACCCTGTCCCTGCTTTCAAAGAATGTTATACTCTGAATTTTTAAAATTCTCACTAGTTTTTTCTTATTGGTTTTATAAATAATAGTGCCAAAACAATAAAATAATTTATTTTTTCTTTATTTTAGGCTGAGAAACTTAATTATAAGGATAAGAAACTGAACATTGGTCCAGCAATAAGAAAACAACAAGTAGGGATCCCTCGTATGTATTGCAAACTAATGTATTTTTCAGTACTTTTACATGATTCTTTTCTGAAATATTAGGCTTTTATAGAACTTTGATTCTCTTTTTTAATTATTATTTTTTGTTAAATCATAGCTGTGTACATTAATCAATCATGGGGGACAATGTGCTATTTTTTTAATACAATTTGAAATATTTTCATCAAACTGAAAATGTTATGAAGGTTAACATAGCCTTCATGGCATTTGTTTAGTTATTGTGTTAAGACATTTATATTCTACATTTAGTAAGTTTCACCTGTATCCTTCTAAGATGCACAGTAGGTGTGGTCCCACTAATTACCCTTCCTCCACCCATCCTCCCCGCTCCCTTCCCCTCCCTTTCCCCTTTCTCCATATTCTTATGCCATAATTGGGTTATAGCTTTCATATGAAAGCTATAAATTGGTTTCATAGTAGAGCTGAGTACATTGGATACTTTTTCTTCCGTTTTTGAGGTACTTTGCTAAGAAGAATGTGTTCCAGCTCCATCCATGTAAACATGAAAGAGTTAAAGTCTCTGTCCCATTTCTTTTATTCTAGGCCTAAAATAGATTTTACTTACTTAAAGTATCTCTTTTCTCATTTTTTAAGATATAAAAGTATATGTTTATCTTATATTAGAGAAAGGAAAGAGAGTTGGGGGAAGAGATGAGAAAGAGAAAAGGGAACAGAGAGCAGGGAGTGAGAGAAGGGAAGATGGGGGCAGGGGGAGAAAAGGAGGGAAAGAATGGCTTGGCATCCCTAAGGAAGAAAGGAAGAATGCCAGCACCTTGGCTCAATTTTAGGTGTACTTTGGAAAGCAGAAGGCCTTTAGATTTAGTCTGTTCTTTTGAACCAGTGCCCCTTTACTTTTTGTTTTTTTAAATGTATTGGTGTATATTTTTGGACTCAGCTAATTAGCCATAATTTTTTTCCCCACCTGAGAAAAAATATCCAAATTGCTTGTCTTTTCTTTGAGGCTTTTAATTTTTTATTTATTTATTTATTTTAGACTGTCCTTTTATTTGATATCATTTTTAAAAATTGGATTTCTCTTGTTTATGGTTAAGTGAAATTCATGGAAAAATACGCTAATTAAAATCATCCTTCTGTGGCTCTATAAATCAAATAGAGTTTTATAAATAGTAAAAGTTTATGGGGTATGGTAATTGTATTTCCTCTTTCAAGACTGTAGAATGATACAGTTCTTCTGGTTGTCTGGAGGACTTTTGTGTTTTAAGCTATTGACTCAGTGATTTAGCTAATAAAACTTTGATTTAATTTAGACTGTTTCATATCTCCTTTAATAACATATGGCACTACAGCATTTACTACTAAGTTTTGAAGGGAATGATTTTGATTTCTTTTGTTTATATATACTGTACTTTATGAATGGGGTAATATAAAATCATAATTTATAAAGTCTAGAAATAGCATCATAAGACTGGTGGAATCCCACTGTTTCTGTTCTTAGAAATCTTATTATAAAAATGTAATCCATCTATTTAATGATACAGTTGTTCCTTACAGTAATCTATTTTTATGGTTCTAAACTTTTTCTTTGGTCTACCATAGTGTAGTTGGAATATGGTTCTGCAGTGCCTTATGTCTGTATATCCTAACACAATATGGTACACGTATTGGTATATTATTTTCTATAATACCTTAAAAGGGCCTTTTCATTATACTTTATAAGGAGAGAGGATACAGAGTTATAACTTTGAACTTCCTTTATGATACAGATATTAATTGACATAATAGCTTAAAATACTGTGATAACTCTTTTTTCTATTTAAAATTATATAATATGAAACCTAAATGTTATGCAAGTTTATAAGGTATGATTTTCTCTGAAGAAATGTGCAAATATAATTGACCCTTCAACAACACGGGTTTGGGCTTCATGGGTCCACTTACACACAGACTTTTTTTCAGTAAGTAGAGTTGGCCCTCCTTATGAGCTGTTCAATATCCACAACCAAATGCAGATAAAAAATCCAGTATTCAGGGTGGCGCCTGTAGCTCAGTGAGTAGGACGCGGGTCCCATATACCGAGGGTGGAGAGTTTGAACCCGGCCCCAGGCAAGCTGCAACACAAAAATAGCCAGGCATTGTGGTGAGTGCCTGTAGTCCCAGCTACTCAGGATGCTGAGGCAAGAGAATCACCTAAGCCCAAGAGCTGGAGGTTGCTGTGAGCTGTGATGCCATGGCACCCTACTGAGGGTGACAAAGTGAGACTCTGTCTCTAAAAAATAAAAATAAATAAATAAATAAATAATAAAAAAAAAAAATCCAGTATTCAACTGGCTTGAAACCCTCCTAGATGGAAGGCCAGCTGTTTGTACTCTGGGTTTCTGTAGGACCAACTTGAGGACTTGGGTACGTGGATTTTGGTGCTGAAACCAATCACTCACAGATACAAAGAATGACTGTATTTTAGTAGTGATTAACAATTTTTTTGTTTTCTATTTGTCTGCTTTTTCGTACACAACGCCCCTCTAATGTTAAGTTTCTATCCTCAAAGTAAGTTCTTTTATCAATAGAAGGTTGTATTGATTATATATGTACAGATTGACTTACTCCTAATAAAGACAGTATTCTAGCATGTGAACCTCTTCTAATCACAAGATTGTAAGTAACCTCTTCTGACCATATCTACCAGGGCAAAACTGAAAGTAAAAAAGTGCTGAAATCTACTATTCAGGTTATTGAGCTTTGTGACTGTAGTGGAAATTATAGTTCATGAAACATCATCAATATATCTTCTTTATTATACTGACTCAAAATTTTAGAGTTCCCCAAGATAAATATAAGACTCACAGAATAAAGGATTACTCTCTGCATTAGTGTCAGGATGATTTTAAGAACAAAAATAAGAACAAATAGATACCTGCCTGCTGTGTGTCAAGTTAGTGATACTTCTGCTTTGCCACAACTAAATCAATTGATCAGCTTTCATGTGCAGAATAATGATCCACCAAATAAAAATTTGGTCTCATTAGAGAAACCTTAAAACCAACCTCTCATCTTCTGTTAAGTCTCCTGTTCCATTTCATCAATCTATATTTACAAGTGCCTGTTCTGTGTATGTTTAGAAAGATATAAAACTTGTCCAGGTTAGTATGTTTACTTAACCAATTTGATATTCCTGTTCCCTCAAAACCAGTATTTGGGGTGGGGAGTATTTGTTTTCTTACTGAATGGTAAATTGCTTGAAATTTGGAATAGTACATGATATTCTTTTTGTCTTTCTTTTTTTTTTTTAATGAACTGTGTTCTGGCTACTTACTCTATTATCTTTTTTTCTAGATGATATATAATATTCTTTGTTTATTTTTATTTTTTATTAAATCACAACTTTGTACATTGATACATTTATGGGGTTCAGTGTACCACTTTGATATACAATGTGAAATGCTTACATTGAACTAAGTCATACATCCATCACTATTATACTCATTTCTTAACAGTTTTGAAATGTACCATTGCATCATGCACATTAGGTGAGGTCCCCAAATACCCTCTCTCCCATATCTCCCCTCCCCTTTCCTCTCTCTCTTCCCTTCTACTTTCTGGACTATAGTTATGTTTTGCCATTCATGTGGATGTGTAGGTGATTATATATTGATTTCATAGTCATTTTGAGTACATTGGATCATTGTATACTTTTTTTTACATTCTTGAGATACTTTACTAAGAAGAATATGTTCCAGCTCCATCCAGTTAAACATAAAAGATGTGAGGTCTCCATCCTTTTTTATGGCTGCATAGTATTTCATGGTGTACATACACTACAGTTTGTTCATTCATGGGTCGATGGGTACTTGGGCTGTTTCCATGTCTTGGCTGTTATGAATTTGGCTGCAATAAACATTCTGGTGCAAATGTCTTTGTTGTAAATAATTTTTTATCATCTGGGTATATACCTAGTAGAGGAATTGCAGGACCAAACGGTGGGTCTACTTTTAGTTCCTTGAGTGTTCTCCAAACTTCTTTCCAAAAAGGTTGCATTAGCTTGCATTCCCACCAGCAGTGTAGAAGTGTTCCCTTCTCTCTGCCTCCATGCCAACATCTCTAGTTTTGGGATTTTGTGATACTGGAGTTAGATGATATCTCAAAGTAGTTTTGATTTGCATTTCTCTGATGATTAAGGATGATGAGCATTTTTTCATGTGTTCATAGGCCATGTGCCTGTCTTCATCAGAGAAGTTTCTGTTCAAGTCTCTTGCCATATAGAAATGGGGTCATTTTGTTTTTATTGATTAGTTTGAGTTGTCTGTAGATTCTAGTTATTAGTCATTTGTCAGAAACATAATCTGCAAAAATCTTCTCCCATTCTGAAGGTTGTCTGTTTGCTTTACTTACTGTGCTCTTGGCTGTGCAAAGCTTTTTAGTTTGATCAGATCCCAGTAATGTATTCTGGTGTTACTTCAATTCCCCAGGGGGTCCTCCTCATAAAATATTCTCCCAGGCCGATATCTTTAAGTCTTTTCCTTGTACTCTCTTCTACTATTTTTATAGTTTTATGTCTTAAGTTTAAATCTTTTATCTAGTGAGAATCAATTTTTGTTAATGGTGAAAGGTGGCGGTCCAGTTTCAGTCTTCTACAGGTTGCCAGCCAGTAGCACCATTTGTTAGATAGGAAGTCTTTCCCCCACTGAATATTTTTGATAGGCTTGTCGAAGATCAAATGACGATAAGTAATGGATTCATCTCTTGGTTCTCTATTCTGTTCCATAAATCTACCTCCCTGTTTTTGTCCCAGTACCATGTTGTTTTGATCACTATAGATTTTTAGTATAGCTTGAAGTCTGGTAATGTGATGCCTCCTGATTTGTTCTTATTTCTGAGTAATGTATTTGCTATTCGAGTTTTTCTGATTCCATATAAAATGAAGTACTGTTTTTTCAAGTTCTTTAAAGTATGACAATGGTGCTTTATTAGGGATTGCATTAAATGTGTAGATTGCTTTGGGTAGTATGGACATTTTAACAATTTTGATTCTTCCCAGCCACGAGCATGGTATGTTTTTCCATTTGTTAACATCTTCAGCTATTTCTTTTCTGAGAGCTTCATAATTCTCTTCATAGAGATCTTTCACATCCTTTGTTAGTTAAATTCCCAGATATTTCATCTTCTTTGGCACTACTGTAAAAGGAATAGAGTCCTTGACTCTATTTTCAGCTTGAGTATTGTTGGCATATACAAAAGCTACAGATTTGTGAGTATTGATGTTGTATCCTGAGACGCTTCTGTATTCCTTGATCACTTCTAAGAGTTTTGAAGTTGTCCAGGTAGAGGATCATAT